>CAUYRT010058524.1:0-43605 GCA_963574885.1 Lepilemur ruficaudatus | reverse complement strand
CTCTAGAGGGGCTGTCTTGGCTTAGGGCCGCTCTCTAGAGAGCACATTAGACCACGTTAGAGAGAAACCACAGCAAGAGAAACCACGGCAGCGGCAGTGGCTTGTCTGTGGAAACCACTCCCTGGCCGGCCACTTGAGCTGGGGCACGAAAACCCTGTCCTGCCAGGTGCCCCGGCTCTCGGGCATGCAGGCTCAGGCTAGGATCTGCAGGCCGGGCCTCCCGCGTGCAGACGGCAGAGCCGTGGGGGCCGTGGCTGCGCCAGCCAACGCTTCTTTGTGGCAGGTCCCACAGGCGTCCTGCCCACCATGGCCAACGCCCACTCGGGCAGCTCTGGCTGTGCCGCTCGGGCTGGCCCGCGAGGAGGGTGGGGTCTGGGGTTTGGGGTGAGCCTGGGAGGAAGCTGTAACGTGTGACTGTCCCACCCCCCCCACCCAGGCCCCAGCCGCCACCCCAGACCAGGTCCTCTCCCTCCCCTCTGCCTCTGTCTGACTCTACTTCCCCACCTGCGTCCTCCTCACACCGAGCTCGCACACGAAGACCCTCCTGGGCCTGCTGGGAAGACCAGGGGACCAGAGGCCGGACCCTCGCTCCCCTACCCTGCCCCCTGTGAATGGCAGGGCCCTCCTCTGGGACATTGAGGACACAGAGTGGTGACGGCCCCTGCAGTGTCCACACACTGGCATGGCCCCCAGGCCCCAAGAGTGAGGGAATCTCCCCGCCCCCGGGCGGGTGGCCCCTGAGCCCGGTCACCGGCACTCCCCAAGGGAAGCCAAGGGACTGGGAGCAGGTGGGGGCTGCCCGACTGCGGGAGGCGACCTGTAGGGACAGCCGGCCCCACCTCCACACCAGGCAGAGGCCCGGTGGCCGGGGAGTGACAGTGTGGGCTGCCTACTGGTCCACGGGCCTGCCCGCCTGCAGGAGACCTGCCGCCACCAACTAGGGCCGGGAGACGGGAGGCCGCTCTGTTTTGAAGATGTCAGCACACGGTGGATCAAAAGTGTAGCCTGGAGGCAGCTGTCAGCCACTCAGGCACATAACTTCATACAGTGCTAGAGACAATGGCGCAGGCCGTGGCGGGGAGGTGTCACGGAGAGGACAAGCGCGGAGCAGGCCCGTGCGGGGGCAGGGTGGTGCGGGGCTCCTGCGGGACCGTCTGTGGTGGGCCGTGTGTGCCGTGCAGGGTCTGGGGCTCGGGCTGGGCAGCCCCAGGCTTGAGGCAGGCAACTGACTCTGCACTCTCGAGACTCTCTGGCCCCGCAGGTGTGGGCCCAACGACCTGGTCAGCAGCGTGGCCTTGCACCGAGGGTCCCCCCAGCTGGGCCCAACCTCCCGGGTGTCTGAGGGACCGCAGCAGCCTCACCTTCCAAGCTGTTCCCACCCCTGCTGTCCTCCCTCCCAGGGCAGTTCCACCAGGGCCGGGAGGAGCTCAGAGGGAGGTACCGACCAGGGGGTGGCCTCCCTGACTCTGCTGAGGGCCAGGGCCTGTGGGCGCACCCCGTCCAGCCCTGCGGGCTCCAGGACCCCAGATTCCGTCCTTGCTCTCCCCGAGGCTCTCTGAGACACTGCTCCCCTTGTGTCCCTCACTCAGACACGCAGCAGTCCCCGCTGGTGGCCTGTGGGCCTGAGTGCCCCACAGCAGGTGTGAACTGGTGCCTCTGCTGTCCTGGTGTCTCCTCCTTTCTGACACTGACCACTTGTCCCCAACATGCTGGATGGTCCAGCTGGATGGTCCCGAGAAGTTCACACTATGGCTTGGCTGGGCCCACGTGGTCCCCTCGTCTGGGGCGTCCCCAATTACAAGAGCGAGACCCTCCCCCGCCCTTGCTGGAGAGCTGTGTGTCCGGCATGACCTTTCTAAGGTCCTGGTCTAAGTGGCGGTGGCCCTGGGAAGCACACAGGAGGCCCGGCAGGGAGGGCTGCCGCCCTTGCGCCCTCACCGTGGCGGCTGCTCAGCCTCGCTCCTCTCCTGCAGCCCCCACCCCCGGAAGGGCACGCAATCTTGCACCTAATTATAGGCTGCTCGATTGTTTTTGTTCCTGAGCCATGTATATCCTTCTTGTCTTCCCAAACGCTCTTTGAGAGCAAGGACCATGGGCCCCACTCTCAGCCTCCACCCCTTAAAGCACCTGGCAGGGCTGGGCACACACGGCCTGCTTCAGACATGTTGGCAGCGGAGCCCGCTGCCTTATCCAGTCAAAGCTGCAAGGCAATTACGCTTGTGAAAACCCCCGGTTGTGTGCACAGAAACGAGAGATCAGACGGAATGCGCTGAAAAGCCTTGATTATGCTCTGATAGTGCGTTTATCTTGTTTAACAAACACACAGAGCGTTTACCACTTGCCAGGCATTCTGCTAAGGGATTTACAAATAGTAGCTCATTTATTTTAACCCTCAAAACCATCCTATGAGATCGGTATTATTATGGTCACCATGTGAAAGATGTGGAAACTGAGGCACAGAGAGGTTAAGACACTCAGTCAAGGTCACGCAGCTAACACGTGGCGGAGCTGGGTTCCAAACCCAAGCAGTCTGGATCCAGAGTTTATGGTTTTAAGTACCATTTGCTGCAGGGATAATGCTTCATTTCTTCGTGTTTCTAACCACAGACACCTGTACCCCGACATGTTACCACAATGTCTGTGTGCTGCTTTTATGAAGGTATCTGCCAAGGTGCACACATTTGGACGATGCCACGGGCCAAATGTCAGCGTGAGTGTCCCTTAAGGCGACCTGCGTGTCCACCTGCCCACGGTGTCTGGGAGGACACCCTGCCATCTCCCCGTGGAGGGGGGCGCTGCCTGGCAAGGTCTGGGACAGATTTCCTGTGGCTGGAAGATACTCGCACCCTTAACGGCCCGTGTTATAAACCAAGGGCCTGCAGAGGGTTGGGGAGCGGCTTTGCTGCAAGCTGGGGGCCCTGGGCAGCTGTGGTCACTGGTCCGAGTGTGTAGCTCCTGCGTCCCCAAGCACCGCCAGGTGCTCTCTGAGGGCAGGGGAGGGGGTGGAGAGGGTTGTTTGTGGTGCTTCCGTCTCCCCACCCCCTCTTCTCCCAGCCTAGGCCTGGCTCCCCTCGGGGACTGATGACCACCTTGGCGCAGACGCTCTCGGCCTGCTATTTTTCCTAGGAGTGAAAGAAAACTCACTCAGAGGAACGAGTCTCTTAATGGTGAAACTCCAGACACAGTGGCACCCCAGGTAGGGAGCTCCTTGGGGTGGGGAAGGCTCCCCCTTCCCTGCACTCACACCTGAGGGCTGCCAGCTGTGGGGCCTGAGGACAGCTGTCGGTGGCTATGCTGGGGGCAGAGGGGGCATTGTCGGCCAAGGGCAGAAGGGACCTCCTATGCCGGGGGACAACTAGGCCTTGGCCCAGGCGCGGTGTAAACAGGCTCACGTGCCAAGGTCATGAAGTTTGACCGTATGGTGCAACGTCATCCCCCATTTCAGGGATAAAAGAGAAGCCCCTTCGGAGAGGAGCATTGGGCAGTCACCTGGCTGTGTGACCTAATGGAGGTCAGAAGAGCCCTGCACGGCCACCGGCAGGCGGCGCCCTCCAGCAAGCCGCCACCTTGTCCAAGCCTCTGAGTCCCTTGCACAGTGAGACAGCAGTGGCCAGGGCACCATGGTGAGGGACGTGGTGGGCCGTGTACACTGCGGCAGCTGCGGGACACGGGAGGCCGCCCCGTGCCAGCAGGCCCCACCCGCGCCGCACCGATGGGAGCTCTTCTCGCCGCTGACCCAGGCCTGGTTCGTGCTTGCTCCGCGCCTAACCCAGGGTCCAGGAGCTGAACAGGAAACCAGAGTCCTGTACGAGGTGTTTAACATGGAAAGATCAGGAAGGAAGCCCGGCAGGCTCTGAGGCTCGGCAGCACAGCTCTGAGCAATGGGCCGGGTGGCCCAGTGGCTTTGCAATGGTTTCAGGATGTGTGGGTGTGCAAGAGTGTGTGTGCGTGAGGGCGTGTCTGCGTGTAGAAGAGTGTGTCGTGTCGTGTACGTGTAGGCCCCCAAGTGCTGTCAGCCGTCCACCTTTTGTCCTCCTCCCAGTCTGCCCATGGAAGATGCGGAGTGGACTCCGAGTGCCCAGAAGGGTTTAGACTACTCTGAATTTCATGTTCAATAGTGGTTACGGTAAAAAATTCATACCTAATGGCTTGAGGCTTTGTTCTCCTGCAGACTCCGCCAGTGAGTCCCGGTGGAGCTGGGTATGCCCGGGATTTATCTCAGTTTCAGTTTCCTCCTCTGGGAACTGAACGGCCCCGAGGGGTCATTTATGGGGAGAAGAGGCACTTTCCTGCAGAGCAGAGAGTGCCAGTGGGTCCGGCTCTGGCCTGTCTTGCACCCAGCTGCTGAGGAGAGCATGGGCCACCTATGCAGGTCTCCTCCAAGGCCCTGGAACCGTCTGATTTGGGGGCCCCTCCAGCAGCATCCAAGGTCTGCTCCCGGGCACCGCAGCCCAGCTTGAGGCAGGGCTCCTGCTCACGGACAGTCTGTCCTCAGACAGTGCCAACGGGCCCACCCCATCTCGGTGGAAGGGCGCAGTGGGCACCTGGGCCCACATGGACGTCTGAGCTGCACCTCCAGACCCTGTTAGCCTTGATCAGATCTGCATGGGAGGGTAGCCAAAACACATACCCACAGGCACAGGCACAAACTACACACATGTGCACGCATGCACCATAGACACGCACATACACGTGCACATACGTGTGTGTACATATGCACGCACATGTGCACACGGTGTGTACATACAGTGCACCCATGCACGTGCACACGCACCAAAAGCTCCAAGCTCCGAATAAGCAAAGCAACTGAGGCGCGAGGCACATTTTAGAGAGACCGGAGTTTTCCTCGCCGGTTGAGTCTCCGGAGCCAGCAAGGAGGTGGGAGCCACAGCCGGGACTTACTTCCCCAGGTGCCTCCGCTGGGCCTCTAAGAACTCAGCAAACTGCGACAAGGGATATTCTTAAAGGAATTTTATTGTGTTTTTTAAAAAATACCTTTTTCCTGTAAGGCCTCCGGTTTAACAGATACCCAGGCTTACCCTTAAACTCTCCAGGGCTTAATGCTGAGGACGTCCTGGCAGGTGCGGCCCTCGTCTGAGAAGTGGCCCGAATCCTGCTCGTGAGAGCTGAGAGACACATCAAAGCTCCCTTGTCGGCTCCCAAGCAAGGGGCGCGCCGGGGATCCGGTGGGGAGATGAGGAGAGGTTTGGGGGAATTAGCTGTGGAGGCGGCAGCCACATTGCAGGAAAATAGGCCAAGGGAAGGCTTTAAAGAATAAATCTTCAAGGATGGCAAGTCCTTCTAGTCACAAAGCAAAGTGCACAAAGCTCTATGCTCCCGGGGGAGCCTGAGGGCCCCGCGTGCGCCGAGCTGGCTCAGCTACCGTCTTCTCGGGGATGAGCAGACGTGTGGACGCTGCTGCCCGGAGACCCCGCGAGGCCAGGACATGATGGTGAAGGCTCCCGGCAAGGCCGACTCTCCTCCCCACTGCTTGGATTCCAGGACCCCAGACCAGAATATCCCCTAAGACTTCACAGTCACACCCCTTGCAGGGGCAGCCGCCCCCCCGAGCTCTGCACACTCCTGGGACTTCGGCAGCAGAGACCCCTGACCCACCCTGCCCCGGCGGCCCTCCTGGTTCTCTCGCCAAGGACAGTGACGTCTCGTGGTTTACGTGTCTTTCCTGTGGGCTTGTGATGGTTCATTTCCTGTGTCAACTTGACCGGGGCACAGGGTGCCAGGTGTCTGGTAACGCAGTATCCCGGGTGTCCGAGGGGTCTCTGGAGCAGGTCAGCGTTTGGATCGGTGGGTTCAGTACGGCAGACGCCCTCCCCAGTGCAGGTGGGCCTCGCCCAATCCGTTGAGGGCCCGACTAGAACAAAACACCAGAGCGACAGAGAATTCACTGTGCCTGACTGTGGGCGCCTCTGACTCGGGTTGGCCTGACTCGTCGATCTCCTGCCTTCAGACGAGGACCTGCACCACCGGTGGTCTTGGTTGTCTGGCCTTCGTGCTCGGACTAGAACTACGTCACCAGCTTTCCCGGGTCCCCGGCTTGCAGAGGACGCAGTGTGGGACTTCTTCATAAACATAGGAGCCAATTCCTTAAGAAAAACGCCTACACACACACACACACACACACACACACACACACGTCCCATTGCTTCGTTTCTTTGGAGAGCGCTGAAAAATACAGGTGTGCCTCTCGGAGCCATTCTCTGCAGGCCTTTCACAATGAAAAAACCAAGACGCCCACAGACCCACCGGGAACGGGGAGCTCGTGCACATCTCCGGCACCCAGAGCGCCCTCCCGGGTCCCTGCAGCTCTGGGGCGGCCCCAGCTCTGCCTTCTGCCCTGCTCTTCTCTCCCCGGCCCGCTCCCACCTCACGTCTGCCAATGGCCCGTGGCCGTCTTGGGCTGAAACCACGGCATTCTTGACACCCTTTCCCAACCCTAGACCCGTCCGTCACTGATGCATGGAGTCTCCTCTCCGTCGCGCCTGCCGCAGCCGTCCAATCCCAGGTCCTCTCTGGCAGCGCTGGCGGTGGCATCGGATGTGGGAAGCGGAGGTGCAAACTCAGCGGTTAAACCGCCCTCCCTCCGTGCTGACCGGCAGCAGCCGCAGCGGGTGTGAATCGGCACCCACGGCTCTCGGGTCATGGCTGTGCGACCCCAGCCGACATTCTCCTTTGGCGCAGGAAGTTAGTTCTGCACTTCGGCCTCAGGCAGCTGCGTGGTAAACAACAGCAGGGAGGGAAGGTGCATTTTCATTTGCGTCTTCAACTCTGCAACCAGCAGGACCCAGATGTGGCCCCTTCTCAGCGGTTGTGTAAATGCGGTCAAGCAATTTAAACTCTCACGGCCGCCAATTTCCTTGTCCCTACATTGAGATAACAGTAGAGCCGTTGTGAGGCTGAGCTGCTTTATATAAAAGGCTGTTGCTGTGTCGCACACAGTAAATGCTCAACGAACATCAGCCCGTGTGACTGGGACCATCGCTGCAGCTACAAAGGACTTGAGCCACTAACAAAAATCCAATCAGGATTGTCACGAGCACTGGCAGGCATCATCAGACTGCGCTTGATCTTACCTGTTTATTAACATTACACAAAGTTGAACCTGTCCCTCGGGTCCCACTGTGGTTTCTAGCAGGGGTGAGGTCTGCCCGCATCTCTGGGTAAAGTGGTGGGTGCGTTTATGGATTTCCAGTGTAGCCTCCTGGAATTCAAGGGCCAGTAGTAACCCGAGCCATTACCGTCTCAATGTAAAAGGTGATGCCAGG
The DNA here is from genome assembly GCA_963574885.1 of Lepilemur ruficaudatus. Lineage (NCBI taxonomy): Eukaryota > Metazoa > Chordata > Mammalia > Primates > Lepilemuridae > Lepilemur > Lepilemur ruficaudatus. The sequence continues at coordinate 36,322 of CAUYRT010058524.1, read as the reverse complement.
TCCCTGGAAGGGACAGGCTGTGAATGGGCCACATTTTCCTTGAGCGTCATGATTCAGTAGAGAGCCCAGCTGTGTCCTGAGGAGCTGGGGTCCACGGCTGAGATCGCATCTTCCCCTCGGTGGCCGTGCCCAACCGCGGGCATGCAGTACATGTGGAGGGAAGGTCCCGGGGCCTCGGCTGATGCCAGCCTGGCCACACGTCCTCTGTGACGTGCAGTGGAGGATGAGGGAAGGCCGGGAGAAATACAGACACTCCCAACTTGTCCCCTGCGTCCTTCTCACTTCTCAAATGAACAGCTCAGATCAGAAAACGTCCCACACCTCTACAGTCCTGTTGTCCAGAGACTGGCTCAGTCTGGCTGTCTCGACTGCCCTTGGGGGCCATTCGGGGGAGATGAGATCCCACCAATGATGGTCCCTTGACCAAAAAGCTCAGAGACCACCAACAGGGCAGCCCCGCTGGCCATCAGCAGCTCTGACAGCACCTCGCCCGGCGCCCGGCTGAAGACGAGGGGCAGGGCCACCCCAGGCCCAGCCACACGCTCAGCGGACGGGTAGCAGGTGCACCGGAATCCTGGTGCGTAAAGGAAGGAGCCAGTCTCTTCTCCAGTACCACTTCCCCAAAAATGGTCTACCTGAGCAAAGAAGTCTAAGATGGCCACCTGCCGCTCTGCACGGGGCCTCACCACTGCATCACACACATGTAGCAACAGTGCAGGTGGCTCTGGACTTGGAAACCAGCCCACCCTGCTCCAGTGCGATCTCACCTTAACATATTACATCTGCAGTGACACTATTTCCCGGTAAATTTCTGTTAAGTTACCAAGTTCGCATAAGAATCACGTGGGGACCACATTTGAAACAGGGCTCCCAAGGCCTCACCCAGCAATGCTGCTGGGGGAAGGAGCTCCAGGGTGGGGCCATTGTCCCCCACCTCCCGCCAGTGTTGGCAACAGGCGGTCCGGACGTAGAGTGCCTTGAGGGTGCATTCTGGTGCCATGCTGGGTATGACCATCCATTTGTCTATGGTCTGGGGCTTCGGGGGGGCCCTTACCCTTGTCTGACTGTCAGCCCATAACTCACTCTCCATTATGGCCACAACCCAAGCCGCTACCCCCTCCCACAAATACCCCAGACCCCTCTGAGACCCTCCGGAACTCGCGGGTCTGTCTGCTTTTCCTTTTGCCTGTTATTTACAAAGCCTGCTCAAGCCCTATCGCACCTAACCAGTAGGTGCCTCTGTGCCCAAGATGAAAAATTAATTACGTTTAAGGCTTCAGGTTATGTGGAACAAATTAGGTCTCTGCTTCATCAATTTAAGTCCCCAAACCTTGACACCGAGTTCACGTAGGATGTGGTATCGTTGAGTAAAATAGCGCATACCTTACAGAATGGAAGCCCTGTGCATATAGAGATTACATGAACTGATCCAACTTTAGGAACTAGGTCAAAAATACGGTCTTTACCCCGAGTGTGGGAGAACCCCGTGGCCGTTGAATTATTCATGCTCGTGTGCTCTCTGCCGGTTTAAACCAGACAATTGAACGTTGGCTTGGAAGGTCATTAACACCCAGGAAAAATGCAAATGGTTTTTTCTTCTTTTTAATTGTCACAGCCTGAGAGTCACCCCACATGGAAATGAAATGGAAGCAGGTTCCATCCCTGGTGGGGGAGACCCGGCTCCCGCTACCGACAGACTCGTCTTGGATGCGGACCGGCGCACGTTCCCCTGGGCAACCGCTTCTCCACGGAGACCCCGCTGGATGGGTGAGGCGGCGAGTGAGGTGCTATTTAAAGCCGTGTTCTAATGAGCGAGTAATGAGGAACCTCTTTCTCGGAGAGGGGGGACTGGAGGCGAAGCTCAATTAGCCCAGGAAACACCGTCACCGCTCGCGACAGCAGCGACCCGGTGGAGCGGTGTCAGAAGGGACCCCTCCCAGCCCTCCACGTCAGAGGCCCTCAGAGGTGCAGGGATTTGCCCAGAGCTACTCAGCTACTTAACGGTAGAGCAGAGACTCAAACGCCTTCTTGTCCCAGCTCGGTGGGCAGCTCTCTGCCCACCTGTCCCCGAGGAAGCACGGAGCCGAAGGTTCATGCCAGTCACATCGAGCACCGAGTGGATGGCGCAGGTTCCGCTCTGCGTTCCTGTCCAGAGGATGCTCTGAATACAGACCACAGTTTTGTCCCTGAGTCCCTTCAGGGCAGTGCTGTCATGGGTGCGTGCTGAGCTCTCTCCTTTCTGCCCCCCCAGGGGAGGCCAGGAGGTTGGGTGTCCCCACTGAGCACCTGCCAGGCTCCGGGTGCTTCGGCCACGGGCAAAGCAGGAAGACCCGTCCTCCCCTGTGGCTCGTGGTCTAGTCAGGTAGGCAAAAAACCCAGGTAGCAGGTAAAGAAGAGAGGGATGCGCTCGCCGATGCCGGGGATCAGGGACAGACTCTGACTTTGCTAGTCAACAGTGCATCCTGTCTAGGTGGAGATTTCCAGATCTCAGCGTGGGCAAACACGACCCAGGGCCTTGTTAACAACGCAGATTCCCACATCACGGCCTGGACTCAAGTGGAGCTTGCCACTTAAGACCTCCCCTAAGCAGGTCTTAGGGGAGACCAAGATTCCAATTTTTAAACCACTCCCTGGGTGATCCTTGCCAGGAGGGAAACACCGCCCCGGGAGGGTTCTGTCCAGCACCCAGAGCCGTGGCGTGGGCTGCCCGCTCCTGGCACAGCCCTCCTCTCCAACGAGTGCTGGGCGTGGCTTTAGCAGCCTTACCAGGGCCTCCCGCTGGACCCGGCACACCTGCTGCGTGAGGCAGGATAATGACCCCAAATGTCCACATCCCACTCCCCGCACCTGTGGATGTGTCATCTCACAAGGCAAAAAGGACTTTGCAGACATATCTAAGACAGGAAGTTATCCTGTGTTACCTGGACGGGCCAATATAACCACAAGTGTCTCTGGAAGAGGAAAGCAAGAGGGTCGAAGTCAGAGAAAAGAGGTGGGCACAGGGGGTCGGTGGCCAAGGACATGGTGGGCTTGCCTGGCGGGGTTAGAGTAAGGTGTTTCTCAAGCACCTATGAGGACGCCAAGCACTTCACATGCATTAAATAACACTTTCGAGCTTACCTGTGGGACAGTTAGTCCTTGTCACTTCCGCTTTAGGCCCAGGGCCCGACTTGCACACTGCCCCACCCCCGCCCAAGAATCCAGGCGGCGCTGACCTGGGGTCCCGAGCAGGAGTCCTGCCTCCCAAGTGAAAGCTTCCCTGGCCTCAGGCTTCCTCTGCTCAACGGGGAGAGTCCCACCTGGCCTGCCCACACCTGCCCACACCTGCCCCACACTCCTGCCCCACACTCCTGCCCTGCCCCTCAGCCTTTGTGGGTCAATTAGATAATTTTGAAAACCCACACCTGAAAAACATTTCAAAATGTTAGGGCTGTGAGCGGGTCCCCAGGCGTGTGCAGAGTGAGATGCTGTGGGTTCTGAAGCCCTCAAGGGGCTGCCTGCTTGGACTGGAATAAGTTTAATCAGTGTCTGTTCTGCCCAAGGTGAGCCAGGGCTGGCAGCAGGAGGACTGTGCAGGGACAGGCCCTCAAACTGTCTTCCGAAAACGTCCAAGCTTCTAGCTCATTCCACAGACCCTGAGGGCCTGGGTCTGCCAAGTGCCCGTCAAGTCTTCCTGGAGCCTCCGGGCCCAGGCGGCTGGGCCTCCCCCACCCCTCTCCCCTCTCCCCCTGTCTTTTTAAATAGCCTTTGATTATATTCCACCCACCGCTGTCCACCAGGAATAGTTACTTTTTTAAAAGTTGGAACAGGAGCCTGGGCACCTCCTCCAACAGGAGGTCTCCCTGGACCAGCGGGCTTCAGGGACCCCCCTACCCCGTCCCCTCCATCCCCTTCCTCTCTGTTCCTCCAGCCCCCTCTTTGTCCCTCCCCCTCCCCTTCCCTTACCTTGTCCCCCTCCATCTTGGTCCCAGGGAGGGGTCCTGGACAGCCTGGGCGACATTTGGAGGTGCCAGAGTAGGTGCAGGCTGGGGCCAGAGAAGGTCAGGGTGCAGAGACACAGCCAGGCCAGAGTGGGGACCAAGCAGGAGCCCCCTCCATGGAGGACCTGCCCCCTCCATGCCACCCCGCCCCTGCCACACACCCCATCCCCCGCCTGGCCTGGGCTTCCACATTTATGACCATCGCATCTCTTCCCTGTCCCCTCCCTGTGAACCTCCGCACCGCTCTCACCAGCTGTGTCATCTCCGCCCGGCACCCTGGGCACTAACGCAGCCGGGGTTCTCTCACTGAAGCCGGAAGTCCTATGTGGGGGACCCCGGCATCCGGAGGCATCGAACCCCCTGCTGGGCAATTCTGGCACAAGGCTGGACGGTGCCAGGTTGAGAGCCACTGGGTTAGATGATCTTTAAGTTCTGACATTTGGAGTCATCCCAGGTGGATAGTGGTTAGGGGTCCAGGAGCATCTTGCGTGGAGCAAATATGTGAACCAAGGAAGCTCCCAGCACATGGAGGAGCGTGAGCTGGGTGAGGACCGTCCCTCCCCACACGTGTCTCCAGCCCAGTCCCCTGAGAAGCACCGGGCATCAGTGGGGGAGACCAGAGGGGGAGCAGGAAAGGGGAGCCCGCAGCGGGAGGTGGGCCGACACCACCCCCCAGGGCCCCTGCACACTCCCATGCCCATGGTGGCCAAACAGGGACCCCCGCCCACGTGCCTCGGTGCCTCTCCCTACGGCGCTCTCCAGAGACCCTCAGAGGCACGGCCCCCACCCCTCCCTGCAGCACGCAGAGACCCCCCAGTACTGGCTGAAAGGGTTAGAAACACGCGAGTGTGTGTGCCCCATGCAAAGAAGGAAGAAGGGAAGGAGGGAGAGAGGAAGAAGGAGAGAGGAAGAAAGAGAGAGAGAGGAGGGAGGGAGGAAGGGAACTACAAGCTCACAGGGGATTCGGGTTAAAGCTATGCCGGAGCCAAGTATCTATAAACACAAATGGCCCAATTTTCCTGACACCTGTTCAGGGATCCCTAATAGCCCGATGGTCTGATGCCAGCTACACAATGGACTCATCCAGAACTCAGAGAGAGGCGATCTAAATTAAGTCCCACCCTCGTCTGTCTCCGGACAGCAGTCTAAGGACCCTGGGGCTCTGGAGGGCGTGGGAAGGTCACCTTGTCCAGCAGCTCCCAGACCTGGCTGTGTGTCAGAGTCACCTTGGGAACTTGCTGTCCTTATTTTATTTTGGGTAGGGAGAGTGACTTGTCATTGAAGTGGAACAGTCCTACAGAAAAGGGTACAATCTAAGTGTGGCAGCTCGGTGAATTTCCACAAACCGGCCACACCCGCGTAGCCAGCACAACCCTCCCCCCCAAGGTGACCTTGGTGGTGACTCCTGACGTCACGGTCTAGTTCTGCCTGTTTTAACCGTCATATACTCGGAGTCGTGCGCTACACACGTCCTGAGCCTGCTTCCTCCCGCTCTCCGTGTGTGTGAGACTCACCCGTGTGGTCACACACTGGGAGCTTCTGAGCATGCGTTGGCTCATGTGGGTGACATCGAGGTGTCAGGTGGTCACGGGAAGGAAGCGGGTGCGGGGTGTCCAGGAACACTCTGTACCATGGTCACAGCTTTTCTGCCCTCCTAGCTCTGCCCTGACCGGCAATAGCCACTCCTCTAGCTCACAGGGCACAGCCTGCCCTGGGCGGCACGACCTCCGGGATCCCAGCTACACACGCTCTCCCCAGACACGGCCCCTTAAGCTCACAGCGGAGCAGCCGACTCCATCCCCGGCTCCTGGGAGAACGCCAGCCCACTCACCCACCCCTCGGGGGCTCCCCAGTGTGGGCTCCCCACACCAGTGTGGTTCTCACAGATACCCGAGCCTGTGCCTCCCCTCAGGAGTGGGAGTCCCCACCCTGCTCCTTCTCTGCACCACCGACCCCTGCTTCAGCCCCCAAAAGAGCCAGCTCTTCCTCCCGGGAGTGACAAAGACGGCACTGCCCCTTGGTCACATACCCCGCCCCCCCGCCGCTGCTCCCCACCCACCTGGACTCCAAACTCCACGCTGCAGCCACAAGTCTTCTCTGGACCTGGCCCTAAAGCCCCATCTCACCTCCTGTCCCTCACCACACCTGCCCCACCATACCTGCCCCACCATACCTGCCTCTACCACACCTTACCCCCACCACACCTTCCCCACCACCCCTGCCCCCACCATCCCTGACCTCCACACCTGCCCCACCACACCTTACCCCCCACCACACCTGCCTTCATCACATCCCTTTGGCTTCATTATTGTGCACAAGAGCCTGAGCTGTCCCCCCCAACCCGAGCCCTCTGGCCCAGGATGCGCCAGTCTTGGTCCCTCCCAATCCCCGGGCTGTCCCCAGTGTCTCCTCCTCAGGTCCCCTTCCTGACCACAGCATTGCGCTCGAGTCCTGCCCTGTTCTCACTGGTTCCAGGCTCGGCGTTGTGGGAAGCGACTCGTCAGCTGTCTCCTGGCTTGTCACACGTGTCCCCCTAGAACAAAGTTCAGGAAGAACCCGGTGTCTGCTGAGCCTGCCGGGTGCCCCAACGTTTCAGAGCAGGGACATGCGCAGCAGCTGCTGAGTGGTCCTGCTGGTGAAGAAGGGGTGTCCAAAGTGACAAGTAGCTCTTGGTGAAGTGCTGAAGAAACACAATGCAGTAATTCCGTGGTGCCCACACGTGCGTTTGTGGGAAGACGGGCTCCAATATAACCACGCAAACAGTGCTCTCTGATCACGTGACACCAGAAGCAGGTTCCTGCTCGGAGCTCAGAGCCTCAGAGCCAGCCTCTCTTGTAAGTGTCCGGTGGGACATTCATCTGGACGCAGGACAGGCCTCCCCGTGAGTCTCTCCCACGCATGGCCAAGAGGTGCCCCACCTGCTAAATGCCAGGGGCACACCCCTCACAGACAGGGCCCTGTGTTCGATGTGGGTTCAACCCCACAACCTGGGCTCAAATCTGTGTCCCACCACTTCTTCGACCTGTGACCTGGACAAGTTATGGGACTTACTGTTTCTCAGCCTCGTTAGCTGAAACACGGAGAAAAGAACAGCACACATCCCAGGGGGCGTGGCGAGGAGGGAATGAGCAGTCGGTGCTGCTGGAAAGTGTCAGGACCTCGTCTGGCCCCGGACGCCCGCTCTAACACCAATAAATGTTAGAATAATTGTCACCATCACCGCCACCTGAACGTTGGGTCCCTCACACCAGCTGCTCAGCCGGGAGCCTCCACCCACCTCCAGGGGCTCCTGTGGGCTCCCCACCGCGCCCTCTCCTCCCCAGCGCATCCCCTACACCATCCACCCCGTCAGCGGGACCTCCCGCCCCGGCCCTGTCTCCATGAACGTCCCCTCCTTTCTGCCCTGATGGAACGTTCCCCTTCTGCGCTGTCCAGGGCCGTGGTCATCGGCCACGTGTGGCTGCTAAGCACTTGGAATTTGCTCTTGAGAATGAGGCTGACTTTACAATTCTATTAAGATTAGTGAAAGGAAAGTGCTCACCTGGAAGTGGAGGCCATGTATCAGTGCAGTTCTTAAACTGATCTCTCTTTTAAGAGAGAGACGGGACATTTTGTGGCTTTCTTCTGCCCTCAGGAGAAACGTCAGCACGAAGAGCGAACCTTTATGTAGCACCTAGTGCATGCCAGGCCTGTCCTTGGGCCGGGCGTGTGTCTCGCTTAACTCCCCCACAGCCCTGCAAGGCTGAAACCAGGGTCCTGTCGTGGGTCAAATCGTGTCCTCCAAAGAGATAAGCTGAAGTCCCCCAGTACCTGTGAGTGTGACCTAGTGTAGAAATACGGTCTCCACAGATGCCGTCAGGGTCAGACACAGTTATCAGGGTGGGCCCTAATCCAGTAGGGCTGGTGACCTCATAAGCAGACACAGACACACAGGGAGAGCACCAGGCGACAGCAGGTGCAGAGATGGGAGGGGTGCAGCGGCCAGCCCAGGCATGCCCAGGACGGATGGCAGCCACCAGAAGCTGGAAGGGAGAAGGAGAGACCCTGTCCCTGGGCCTGCCGAGGGAGCAAGGCCCTGCCCACGCCTTAATCTTGAACTCCTGGCCTCCGGACTATGGGAGAAAAAAATTGCTGCTGTTTCAGCCGCCCAGGTTGCCGTGCTTTGCTGTGGTCGCCCCTCGAAGCTCACACGGCTCTGAAGCCACTTGCCCTACACCCGCCACATAAAACAAACAAACCTGACCCTGCTCTGCCTGCTCCTGTCTGCAGCCTCCGTCCCAAGAGTGCTGTTGCTGGGCCTCTGCTATTTCCCTCCACCTTGTCCCCTCCCCTAACGAGCTCAGACCAAAGTCCAACAGAGGTAAAATCCTGGCCACGTATGTAATTTTAAGCTTTCTAGCAGCCAAATGAACACCAAAGAGAAACAGATAAAATTAATTGCAATAATATTTTTAATTAACCTGATATATTGAAAATATTATTATTTCAACAGATAATCCAAATAAAAATTGACAAGATATTGTATATCCTATTTTTTGTACTAAAGGTGCATTTTACACCTAGCACCCCAGCTTGGGTGCCAAATTCTCATTGGAAATACTTGACATGCATTTAGGGCTCACCAGGTTTGCAGGTGCAAGGCAGATTCACATACCCAAGTGGTTCCAAACATCCTGGGGGTTTCCCAGGAGCTGAGTTGAAAATCAGTTTTTAAATTTATATTTACATTCATTAAAATTAACAATTCCAGGCCAGGCGCGGTGGCTCACGCCTGTAATCCTAGCACTCCGGGAGGGAGAGGCGGGAGGATCGCTCAAGGTCAGGAGTTTAAAACTAGCCTGAGCAAGAGCGAGACCCCATCTCTACTAAAAGTAGGAAGAAATTAGCTGGACAACTGAAAACATATAGAAAAAATTAGCCGGGCATGGTGGCGCATGCCTGTAGTCCCAGCTACTCGGGAGGCTGAGGCAGGAGGATCGCTTGAGCCCAGGAGTTTGAGGTTGCTGTGAGCTAGGCTGACTCTGTCTCAAAAAAAAAAAAACAAAAACAGAACAATTCCACCCTCCAGCCACATTGGCCACCTCTCCAGTGCCCAGTGCCCCTGCGGTGGGGACAGTGCAGTTCTGGACCTGCCCCACGTGTCACCACCCTTAGCTTCCAGCCCTTCCCTTCTCTCCCTCCACCTCGTTCCAGCTGGGTGAAGTGCACACGGGCTTTTGAGCCCGGCCCTGCCTGCTGTGGCTGCTACCCCACTCTGCTCTGCTCCTGCACTGGCCATGCAGAGCGGCAAGGCTGGGCGTTCGGCTCTCCCCGCCCCCTCGCTGGAAGGCCAAGAGGACAGCAGCTGCGTGAGGAGCTTTGGAAAACCAACTCCGCTGGGGTGAGGGAGGAGCCAGGCAAACTGCTGAGGTGCAGGGTCCTGAGCTGGGCCGGAGGGTGAGGCTTCCTCAGGCGGGGTGTGTGTGCTGGGGGAGGCAGCGTGTCAGCCGCAAGGAACACTTTTCTAAAGTCTGGACGCTGGTACCATCTCGTACCCATTAGGATGGCTGCTGTAAAAAATGCAGACACAGAAGGCAAGTGCCAGCAGGATATGGAGAAATTGGACCCCTTGTGCACTGCTGGTGGGGATATAACATGGTGCAGCCACTGCAGAGAACAGTATAGTGTCCCCCCAAAAATTAAAAATAGAATTACCATGCAGTCCAGCCATTCTGCCTCTGGGTACACCCAAAAGAATTGACTCAGTGACTCAGAGACACACCTGCCCTCCCCAGTTCACAGCAACCCCATTCACAACAGCTAAGGGGTGGCAGCAACCCAAGCGTTCATAGACGGATGAATGGGTAAACAACATGTGGGGTGTGTATGTGTGTGTATGGAATATTATTCAGACTTTAAAAGGAAGGAAATTCTGACACATGCTACAATGGGAGAATCTTGAGGACATTGTGCAAATAAGCCAGTTACGACAGAACCAGGACTGCATGACTCTACCCACATGCGGTACCTGGAGCTGTCAAATTCACAGACACAGAAAATAGAAGGCAGCTGCCAGGGCCTGGGGGAACAGGGAATGGGAGTCACTGTTTATTGGGAACAGAGTTTCAGTTTTACAGGATGAAAAATTTCTGGACATGGATGGTGGTGATGACAACATGGCGAATGTACTTAATGCCACTGAACTGTACACTTAAGATGGTTAAGATGTTAAATTTTATGTTTTATGTTATGTGTATTTTACCACAATTTTTTAAGCAAATTACCTCATTTCAATAACATATGTAATCAAATTTTAGATCAGACACACAAAACAATTTTCATTATTTGATATTTTCACTAGCCATATTATTTAAAAAATTTATATTTCTTAACACTTTGAAATGAACGGCTGTTTTCCAAGCAATATTCACACTCCAGATCTCAAATTTAACAAGAGACAAAATTTCCTTTCCAATCTTAGATTTTCCAATTTTTAATGCAGTAGAAAGCTCTGGTAGAACTTACAGTCTCATAATTGATACTAAAAAAAAAGGTCTGGAAGCTGGAAAGTTCCTTGGGTGTTAAGGCATCTGCAGTGGTCCCAGCTACAGTTCAGAATGTGTGCAGGACGCACAGTGCGGGGGGTGGGAAGGAAGGCCTTGGATGCCACTTCTCGAATTTGATGCCAAGGCAAGCCCACGACCAGAGCTTTGTGTGGGAGGGCCACGTCTAGGCAGAGAGGATGGATTACAGAGTCAACGCCCCTCAGGCCCAAATAATATCCTGTGATGTGAGTATACCACATTTTTCTCTATGCGTTTGTCAATTGGACATGGGGGTTGTTTCAACTCTGGAGCTATTACGGATAATACTGTTTTGAGCATTCCTGTTCAAGCCTTTGCGTAGACATGTTTTCATATTCCTAGGAGTGGAATTGCTGGATCACATGGTAATTCTATTTTTAATTTTTTGAGGAACCACCATACTGTTTCCAGAGCAGGCTACCATGAGCCAGACGACTTCCCAATATGTAAAGAGCTTTCTGATGAGATCAGTGGTGATATGAACAAGTGTGATTTTGTTTAACGAAATCTGTCAACATTTGGAAGAACTGCGTAAGTCAGTGGACCAATGTTTTTCCAAATGACCAATGCACAATGTTACAAAGCATCATGTCTATAAAAGAGCCGTTCAAAGTGTAACACAGATCAAGGGATTTTAATGTAACAGAATATGAAATGTTCAGTTTCCATGTTACAAGCAACCTTTAAAAAAACTGCCACTTGTTGAATTTTAATGTAATATCAAGGGACAATGTCCACAATCACATCCCAACATTAATAAAATACTCTTCCCTTTTCCAACTGCATATCTATAAGAGGCTGGATTTTCTTCATGTACTTGAACCAAAACAATGGATTGCACAAGCAGAAATTAGAACCCAGCTATTTTCTATTAAGCCAGACGTTACAGAGGTATGCAAAATATATGATACCACTTGTCAGGCTAATTTTTTTCTATTGGAGAATACTGCAAATGTTCATTAAACAGTAAACGTGAAGTGGGGTTTTATTGTCATTATAAATGAATGAATCAATTAATATATTTGAAACATTTCCATTTCAATTTATAATACGGTAAAAATCAACAGATAGATTCCAAATAAACAAAAGCTCTTTGGGGCACGTGATAATTTTTTAAGAGTGCAAAGCAGTGCTGAGGCCAAGGAGTTTGAGGCTGCTGGTTTGATGCTATGTAAGCCAGTGTTTCTTCCAGGACTGAGGCTAAAGTCATGAAAAAGATAAAGCCCCTGCCCTCCTGAAGTTCACACTCTAGAAGAGAATCAGATGACAAACACATTTACGACTTCAGGTAGCAGAAAGTGTTATGAAGAACACCACTGGATCAGGGGCTGCTTTAGACGGGTGGTCTCTCTCTGGGGCAGTCTGTGTCAAGGGACCCAGAGGAAGAACCAGGCCAGACAAAGAGAAGAGAAGGCACAAAAGGGAAGGAACTCCCGGAGTGGCAATGGCTTGGAGGTTGGAGCACTGGCAAACCTAGAGTGATAACCTCAGGTGAGGGAGGTGGCAGGTGGCTCTCATGGGACCCTGAAGGATGGTAGGAGGATGTGTGTCTAATTCTCAGTGTGCTGGAAACCACTGATTCTGACCAAGGACGGGATGGTCAGATTCAAGGCTTACTCTGTTGTGCGGAGACAGGGAGACTGTTGGGACATCTGGGAGGTGGAGGACCTGTTAGGGGAATGTCCTGGCCCTCGGTTGGAGGAGAAAGGCCTTAGTGACAGAGGAGGAGGGAGAAGAGCCTTGCCTGCAGTGCATGTGAAAGGCGCAACCAACAGGGTGTGGCTCTCCAAGAAAGGGAGGAATCCCGACCTCTCCTGGGGGCTGGGGGAGCAGCTGGGTGAGTGGGAAAACTGGGAAGGAGCACATTGGGGAGCCAGGGGTACCGCACAAATGTTCTCATTCTAACACGTGCGATTAGAGTTGCCGCTTAGAGCTCAGAGTGAAGGCGCCCCTCCTCTGGGCTGGAGAGAAACGTGACAGTCCTCCGCAGGGTGGTGGAAGTCAAGGCCAACCCCCTCTGGATGGTGGGGAGTGGGGTGAGGAGTAGGGTAGACGGAGAAGGAAACCTCAGAGGCACGTTTTCATCTTATTCTTGGCTGCCATAGCTTCGGAAGTCCCCAAATTCCAGGGGCCCCTGGAGGGCCAGAACGAGGGCAGGGCGTGGCAAAGAAGGGCACCCAGCCCCTCCCGCTCCCCCGAGCTGGGTCCCCCCCCACCGGAGGAGCGGGGCAGAGAAGAGACCCCTCTGCAGCGCGGCCGGTCGCCCGAGTGGGAAGCGCGTTTGCCTGGCTTGCAGGGCCCCCTGACCCTGGATGCCGCGTCTCCTGCTCGCCCTTCCACTGTCTTCCACTGTCCGGCCTGTAACCATGAAGACTTCCCCCCGCAACCCCCCACCCCGCGTCTTCCTAAAAAATTCGATTTTTAAAAAGAAGTCCAGACCCGTTGCTACAGATTCCTCCCCAGGCCACAGAGGATGAGCGGGGGCACGCAGCCAGCCGTAATCCCCCCTAACCTCTGACCTCGCTCCCCTTCCCCACCCCCACGGCCCCTCCGGTGTCCTCCCCCTTCCCCGATGTGGAGCGCGGCGGGGAATGCTTAGGATGCAAGGGTGGGAGGGGAGAGAGTGTCCTTTCAGCGGAGATCCGCACAGGGGGCGCGAGGCCTGGCGGCGGGCGCACCCTCGGGCGCGCGCGCTCTCGAGGTTTGCGGAGCGCCTCCTCCCTGGGGGGACTCCGGGCCGCCGCCCGGGTGCAGGAGGCCGTGCTCGCCCCTCCCCCCGGCCCCTCCCCTGCCCGGGCCCCTGGAGACCGCCAGAGACTCCCATTTTAAGAGAGGAGCTGGCGGTGGAGTAGCTTTGACCCACACAGCTACTTAGGGAAGCAACACCAGCCCGGCCGGGAGGCCGTGGAGACCCGCGCCCGGAAGTAACCGTATTAGGTCTCAGGATGTGATGGCCCCCCGGGTCCCCGGGGAGACGCCGAAGACGCGCGAGGGGAGGGCGCGGAGCTCAGAGTCACGATCGCTTGGGTTGGGAACGCCTTTGGGCTTTCGGGTGGGGTGGGGGTGGGAGTGGGGGAAATGCCATTTCAAACCGTGCGGCCCAGGGAGGGCCCACCCTTTCACTGGGTCTAGGCGACCGGCTTTGAAGTTGCTGCCTTTGCTGGGCCCCCTCCCCCTCCGCGGAAACTCGGAGCCCGGGCCGTGCCCCCTGCCTTGTCGCTAAGCACTATTGCAGCGGCTCATTGGACCACGTCGGTGGGGCCATCGCAGCCCTCTGATCTGTGAGCTGCGAAGGACTCAGCGGTTCATTCACAAATCCGCGCCCCAGGCCGTCCCTCGATGCACCCGATGCTACGGAGCCAAGTCCTGCGGCCCCGCGCGCTCCGGGTGGTGGGCGCTGGGGAGCCCCGTCCTCCGCGTCCCCCTCCTCTGCTCCTGTCCCTCCAGCCGCTCCCTTCGCCTCTCGGCCCGCGCCCAGGCCCTCTAAGGCAAGGATTTCCGGAATAGGGGAGCAAGCTTTCGCCTAGGAGGAAAGTTGGATAACCATCTAGTCCCACCTCCTGGATCCCGGCTCTGCCTCCTGGACCCTCGCTGTGGAACCAAGAATCCCGACAGGGCCCAAGGACCCACTTCCCTAGAAGACAGGAGCGTGGCTAGGGCGCATCCACGGAGTCCTTCTCCAAGCCAGAGGACGCGAGTGTAGACACCCACATCCACCTCCCCATCCCCCCACCCCCCTCCCCTCCAAGCCACAGACTTACTAGCTGATTCTGGGGCGTGGCTGTGCACATGGCAGGTCACTCGGAAGCACCCCTAAACCCGTGCTCGCCCATGAATGCGCTTCTTATCCAGATGGCGTGGGGTGGGAGACAGGGAACTGATTTCCTTGACCCTCGGAGAAAACCTGCTCTGGGGTCTCCCAGGGATCCAGCCTTGTGAACTGCAGCCTGGAGAGGGGTCCTCTCAACCTACCGATTGCCTCAGTGAGGTTGGGGAGGGGAGTTCAGAAACGGAGACGGGAGCAAGCGGCCTTACCCCCAGCAAAGGCTGTTAATTCTGGAAGGAAGAGACCGGGTCACACCCAAGTGAGCCAAGGCCTGCATTCTCACGCACCTCCACCAGCTCCCAGCACCAGCGTGGACCTGATTTTGCCTCACCTCTGCCCCACACCGAGACAGCTGCCCACGCGGCCTTGCGCTGGGCTGGGCGCGCAAGCCCTGATCTCCGCCAGACATCTCTGGGTCATTCCTGGGTGACCTGGGGAGCACAGGGCCCCCTCCAGCTCTGCAGAGCAGCCAGGACCGTGGTGGGTGCTTAAGAATGTGCCTGCCCCCCTCCCAGGACCTGAGAAAGGCCTGGGCGCCATGCCGCAAGCCCCTCTTCCCACCCCAGCCTGCCCCCACCCGCACCCAGCCGGCGAGCCTCCGTGCTGACCAGCGTTGCTGCTTTCTTTTTGCTCAGTTTTTGGTTTTCCAGTTGTTTCCACCGTGAAAAAGAGATTCTCGCGTGGGTAGAAGGGCTACAAGCCTGCATGAAGCCCTGTCTCATACCCTGGCAGAAGCTCGCCGCTTCGGGGATATTGATCTGAAATCCACGCTGGACGCTGACTGCGGAGAACGCGCCTGGAGCGAGGTTTCCAACCAAAGGAGACTTGGTTCCACATCCTGTTTTCAAGCCCTAGCTTTCAGGGCTGTTTTGCATGAGGTGCAGCCAAACTAGTATCTGCAAACAAGACAGAAAACGCTAAATGTCGCCCAACTTGTGTCTTTTGGGGAACTCGCGCTGTGCCCTGGAAGCGTGGCTGCTGCGCCTTGGTTCTAAACTTTCCGGTCCAGGCTGGCGGCGCTCAGAGCCCCCTGCCCCAGGCGCGACGCCCCAATATCTGTAACCCAAGGGTTGCGCCACAGCCGAGGTTAGACCTTGCAGTTAGAACTGAGAACTAAAAGCAGGCAGTTAATTAGTACAGCTCGCATTTCTGGCTCCCAGTAGATGGGGAGGTGTAAATCCCGAGGAATTTAAGGGCATTAGCTACATATGTGGGAAATCCTCGCGCATATCCCATTTCTTTCTCCCAGCCTGTGTGAAGACTCCAAATGGTGTAGAGTTGCTGAACTTTGCCGTCATCACAGAGGCTGTTGTGTCTTAGGGGATTAACTGATTCGAGACATGCACAAAACCCTGAAACTCCATAACATAAAATACAACACAAAGAGGACTTCCTGCAGAGAACTGGAATATTTCTTAGAGGGGTTGGGAAGAAGAGGAGTTTTTTGGAGGAGAAAGAGAACACTTCTATAATGCGCCTTAGCTTAAAAACATTGCTTTGCTGTTTTTTTCTTTTTTTTTTTAATGGAGCTGGAAGTGCTGGGGTGAGAGGAAAAGGGAAAAGAGTTCTAGTAGGGAGAGGGGGAGTCCCCTCCCAGACGGGAGTGAGACAGGACAGCTGCCCAGGGATGGGTAGATTGGGCCTTGACAAATGCTGAAGGCAGGTGCCCGTGATTCGGGCTTGACACCAGTGCCCTTCCGAGTGTGAGTCCACGAGGGTCATTACTGAGCCTTTGTGCTTGTAAAAGGTCGCCATGCTTCACACGGGCGTCTATACTTAACACAGGAACTGACTGCATACAGGGACCCCGCCCCCACACACCATACGCACAAGGATGTACATCAGTTAGAGATACTCATGCTAAGGAAATGACTAACTTTGTAGAATTCAGAGGAATTGATCGATAATTTAACCAAGTAGAGGGAATGTTTGAATTCAATTCACAATGTAGTCACCCTTTTATATAAAACTATATCTTTATATATTTCTATTTGATAAAGGGGAAAAGAAATAAATTCCATGATTTTAACAACATACATTTAAAACATCTCCCCTCACTTAACCAGGATATAGATCTAATTGGGTTCCCCCAGTTAAGCACTGTTCGGTGTCTGTGGCATTTGGGAATGGGGGTGATCGTTAAGGCATTTTCTTCCTTACATTAAACCTAGACTAATGCGTTGTCATCTAACTAGCTGTAGGTAGTTCGGCTGGACCGGATCCAGGTGGTTTGAGTTAAACCTGTACTGTACTTGCCTAAAATTCTATAAATTTCTAGCCACTCAAATCATATTTCCAAAAATGCTGGGAAGTCGGTGTATAGGAGTTTATGCCACACTGGCCTCTCTGATTACCTGTGGCCTTTAGGGAAAGAAAGAGAAGAAAAGAAACTTCATGCTCTGTGAGGTGAAGCCGGGTTTCAGAGTTCCTTTTGAGCATTTTGTTTTCTTTTCAAAGGTCAAAAGGAAGACACAAAAGGATTTATACTAGAATTTCTTCCATCTGAATATAATTGTAAGATTAGAGCAGGTGGCTAATTTTTTTCAAAGCTCATTATCTTTTTATAATACATGCTTTTTCCTTTCTGTTTTGGTGTGCTTAGCCCGCTCAAGCAATGGGTGCCATTCCTCAAATACCTTTACCAAACTAATTTTACTTACTTGACTCTACATTATTTGGAATGCACCACTTTCTTCTGGGTTGCTGCAATTTTGAGGGGACATTTTCATTACAGTCCAGACATTAGGATGTGGAACACAAATTGTGCTCCCAACCATGACTTGGAACAGCAGCTCCAGGAAAATCCAACCAGACCCCAAGACCAGACCCCAGAATGCAGGTCTGTTTGGCAAAGATTCAGGCTCCACTCTGAGTGGAAGTGGGCCCAGCTTCCACAGGAGTCCAAATTTTATGGGATTAAGAACAGCAGTAAAACAGGCTGAGAGCACAAATGGGGGCCTCAGAGGCAAGCGATTCCCGGAAAAGTCAGGTCATGCAAAGCGGGAGTTCCCTGGCCATGGAGAGCCGCCAAGGGAGGGCGGGCCGCCGCCGAGGATTTCGTTTGTGTGTGGGGTCTACTGGCCAACTAAGGCTATCCTTCAGACTCTCTGCGGAAGCGTCTGTTTTCACGAGAAACCAGGTTAGCTACGGCTTCTGCACCCTCACTCTCCAGCTCTGGATATCTGCCCACCTCCCCGAAGTCCGCCAGCACTGGGCTAAGCACTGAGCCAGGACAGAAGGGCGGTCCTCAGCGGGGGCCTCACCCACTCGGCTCCCCAACACGCAGGGAGCTTTGGCTCAGCACAGGTGTTCCTGCAGCGCTCGGGCAGAGCCGACCCGAGACCCGCTGTCGCCGCCCTCCGCAGCCGAGCCTCCGCCGGCACCAACCACCGACCAGGCTCTGCCCCGCGCAACTACGGCGCTCCTGGCGGGCCTGGGGCGGGGACGGGCGAAGGGCCAGGCGCGCGATGGCGTGTGCGCCCCCAGTCCTCACGACGCTTCCAGGCTCGCCACTGCTGCGGTTAACCCCTTCCTTCCTGGGGTTGCTCGGGCGTGGTCCCTAACCCCAGCCCCCACAGCCCCAGAGTTCACCCACTGGGTCTCAGGGCCTGTCCTCCTTCACTCCGAGATGAGCACAGACGTGCCCTCCGTGCCCGCTGTCCCCGATTGCCCCATCCCTGCTCCCTGCGCCCCTTCACTCCGGCCTTTGTCTGCGGGCCCGGTCGGTAGCAGCTCTCCGCCCAGCGAGAGGCGTCTCTCCCTCGGCCCCAGTTACCCGCCGGCGCCTAGAGCCTGGCCATGCGCGGCTGGCCCGGCGGGCCTTGCCGGGGCGGAAATTTCGCCTTCAGCAAATTGTTGGACATCGCTACCCCCATCCCCGAGTGACAAGGCCCCCAGCGAGCGAACAGCTCTCTTTGCGTTCGTTTTTCCGATTGTCCCCACGACAACCTAGAGAAGCCAGGTCAATGAGGGGACAGCGAGCGGCCGGAAAAGTCACCCTCCTCCGGTCTCGTTTTAAAAACACGCAAGAGGCCGAATCCGCGGCCCGGAGCCCGGGGTCTCCGGGAGGCTCGGCCGAGCTTGCGTGCGCAATGCCAGCGTCAACGTGGTTGAGCCACTCAGCCTGGGCGCCGCGTCCCCCGCACCCTCTCCGGGCCCCTTTGTGCGTCCTCGGGAACATGGAGGCCGTTCTCCGCAAGCGGGTGAGGGCGGCCGCCCTCCGTCCCGGCCCAGGGTGGAAGGGGAGCGGGGTTCCCGGCCGGAGCCCCACTTTACGTTCGGGGAGAAACAAATGTCGGGTGACCGGTCGTCTGATCGCGCACAGAAAAGCCACCTCCGAGGGGGGCGGCGGCGGCGGGGGCGGCCCTGCGGGTGGAGAAGGCGCCGGGGCTGGCACCTCCGCCTCAACGACCGCCGGCACTGGAGCCCCGCGTCCCCAGAAAACACGGCTGCGCAGGAGGCCGGGCTGGGCCTCAGGCACGTTCTAGAGGCTTCCTGAAGCAGCTCTCGGAGCTTTCTGTGTTTGTAAAACTTAGGATTCCCGGGCCCCTGAGCAACCCCACATTCTGCGGCTCCCCTCGCTCTCCCCCACCCTCCTCTCTGGCCCTTTGGATCGTATCCTCACTATCCAGGAGTTATTTCCTGCTCGGTCCACTTTTGATGGCCTGGTCCCTCAAATTACCCCTCTCCTCATTCTTTTCTCTCCTCCCTTTCCTCCCTCCACCCCCATCTCCAGGTGAGTAGCCTAGAAATTCCCTCCTTCCTCAAACCCACCCCATCCTGCAGCCTGCAGACTCCGTGTGGGAAGGTCTTCGCCCACACAGGCTAGGTGGAAGTAACTCGCTGCTGCTCAGAGTTTACGTTGCAGCCACGAATTTGGGTCCTGGTTGCAGAAAAGATTATAGCTGAAGTTCAGTACCTGGGCTCTTTGAATGCTAGAGCAGTCAGAGGCAAAAGTTCCTAACAAAATTAGAAAATACTTCTCAGGAGATGATCTAATGGGGTTTTAATAGGACAGGTGGGGAAGCTAACCTAGGGCGGTTTTGCAGGAAGCAAAATATCTCTGGGTCCTCCCTACACCCATACCAGTTAAGGAGACCCCAAATAATTGGACTACTCAATCCCTGCCTGGTGATGATTTAGAGTACCCAAAGTTGCAGGAAATTTCCCCTAACCCCTAAGTTATGTGCCAATAGGATTTCACACACACTTTCACCAACCTCATTTTCCTAAAGGCAGGTAGACTATAGGGTTCATTTTCTGAGACCCAGGGAGGACCCCTGGCAGGTATGTGTCTAGCCAGAAAATTGGATGAGGACCCCTTCCATGCAGGAAAAGTAGAGGGAGGCAGGAAGAGAGAGGGGAGTCACCCGAGTGAGACGTGGCTTCCCCACCCTGCCTGAGACACACAGAGGACAGATGACGTTCCCTATCAGCCTAGAGCCTGCCACCCAGGCCACCTGCCTGCCCCCACCTGCCACCTTTAGTGACTAGATGAAGTTCCTGTGCACTTGCCCCCTCCTCCCCCAGCTCCACGCCACTCTCCTCCTCTAAGGCTCATTTCCTTTGAGAGCTCTGGTCACTGTCACTTCGTGTCCCACCCAGTCAGCACCCTGAAGCCTGCTGTGCGTGGGCAGAGCTGGTGCAGAGCAAGGTCAGGACCTGGGTCCAGATATGAGCGGTGCTGAGCCAGGCCAGGGTGAAGCCTTTAAGCCTCAAGGTGGCCTGGCAGGCCATGCTGCCTGGGGGTACTTGCCCCAGACCCTCTGTGTTCACTGAGCAGCAGCTCCCCACGGGCTCAGCTCCTCCCGGGATCTGGGCCACTGGGCACCCTGCAGCTGCCCAGGGGGGCCAGGCTTGGGTCTCCCTTGCTGCCCCTCCCCACCGTATATCCGTCGTGGGTGCTCATGTTGCTTTAAGGCTCCCCGAACCCCTTGGGGCTGCCCTTTTGGAGTTTTCTTCGAGTTCACAAATTTCCATAAAAATGCATTTTAAATGATGGACAGGAGAGCCTGGCACAACTACCCTGTTTGGTGGGGACACATAGAAAGGAGGCTGAGGGAGGAGGGGAGAGAAGAGGAACAGAAGTTGGAGTTGGACATTCTGACAGCAGCTGGGAAGAAAGTTTATAAGAGGGGTAAAGAAAAGAGAGGAAGGGAGAAACAAATTGGGGCCCCACCCTGCTGGCGGACTCCTAATTCTTTCAACTTGGCCCTGCTCTTCTGTGACACTAATTTAAAGGATTTTGAGACAAAGAAAATGAGGTGAAGAGCCTGGTAGCACCTCAATTAGGGTAGAAAAGTGTGTGTGGGGGGGGGTGGGGCCCAGTTGGGGGAGCGTTTTCTTTGGGATGGCTTCCAGGGGCTCAAGGGTCAGCCCCATTCCTCTGCAAAAAAGACAGATTTGGTAATAAGCCCCTCTGCTCCTTTACTTCTCCCTTCGCAAACGCAGCCTCCAGCCGCACCCCAGCTCCTGCGAAGCTGTTCGTGTTTGCGCAGGATCAGTGCCTGGGTGGGAAGCTCCGGTGTGCACGCGCCTCCCCGCACACGCACACGCACACGCGCACACTTACACCAAGTGTCTGCGGGGGAGTGTCCTGCGCGCCAGCTCTGCGTGTAAGACAAGAAGCTGCTGGGTTACCAAAGTCAAATGTGAGTGACAATATTCCTGTCCGCCGGCAAGGAAAGCGGACTACAAAAGTCCCTTTGTATCTCGGCAGCTCATTTAATATTATTTATGCATTTTTGTGCAAGGAATTGTGGGATTTCTCCCCACGGTAAACAATATGGAAATGTTAAAAATAGCGATCTACCGGTGCGTGTCCACAGACGCACACCAGGATGACGCGATGCGGCTGCCGCGGGTTCCTCCGATCCCTGAACCGACAAGCGACAGGAAGAGCGCGAGGGAGCTCTGGAGACGTGGTCGGGGTCTCGCAGGGTCAGGGGCTCCCATACCAGGAGCTGGAGGACGCGGCCGCTTTAAGGGGGGGAGGGGCGGCGGGGGAGAGGGAGGGGCGGCGGGCGGCCCCTGTCACCGAGCGGCCGCCGGCGCGTCACGTGGACGCGCGGCGCGGCGGCCATTGGCCCGAGGCACGTGTCCAGGAGACCGGCCTGCGACGTCACTCGAGGGGGCTCTGTTAAAAATAAGAACAAAAATCCAGAGTGAAAGTGTCTCAGGTTGCGCTAAGTGGCCTGGAAATTTCCCGAGCCCGCGCGGAGGCCGAGGCGGCGAGGGCGCGCGGACGGCGAGGGAGCGCGGGCGGCCCAGCCCGGCCCGGCCCGGCCCTCGCCTCCCGTCCCTCACCCATGCGACTCGAGCCGCGGAGCTCCGCGGGGCTCGGCTGGGGCGCGGCCGCACGCCGGTGGGGCGCCCCGGCCCGCAGCGCAGCGGCGGCCGCTCGGAGGGGGCCTCCATGTGCGTGCTGGTTGCGGCGGGTGCGCTGACCGCTCGCGCCCCGCACCCTCGAGGGCCGGCTGGGGCGCGCGGGCGGGGACGGCCGGGCGGCGGCGGCGGCCGGAGCCGGCCCGGGCGCGCTTGAGCGCGAGGAGCGCTCTGCCTGCATGCGCGCAGCTCTCGCCCCGGGCGGCCGAGGCGGCAGCGCCGGAGCTGGAGCGGCCGGACGCGAAGAGGAGCGCAGAGCCCAGGAGGCGCCCTGGGTCCCTGCTGGCCCATTGTGACTGTCCAGCTCCAGGCTGCGCTGCAAGGACGAGGACCAGACTCTTTTGAATCTCCCGGCGTCTGCGCGAGAGGGGCAGCTCTGGGTATTTTTTTTAACACAACTCGTGGATTCGAACGTGGCTCCACTCCGAGCGCGGCGGGCGACTTGTAGGACCCCAGCCCTGGCCGCGGCCGCCGCGCACGCCCTCGGAAGACTCGGCAGGGTTCCAGCGCGGGGATCTCTGCGTGCGCCGTGGCTGGACACAGGGCTGGTTTGGAGGAGGTTACCCGGAGAACCAATTTGGGATTTGCTGTGAACAGCATGGAGGAGAATGACCCCAAGCCCAGCGAAGCGGTGGCGGTGGAGGGACAGCGGCAGCCGGAATCCAGCCCCAGTGGCGGCTCAGGCGGCGGCGGCAGCCCCGGCGACGCGGACACAGGGCGCCGGCGGGCTCTGATGCTGCCCGCGGTCCTGCAGGCGCCAGGCAACCACCAGCACCCGCACCGCATCACTAACTTCTTCATCGACAACATCCTACGGCCCGAGTTCGGCCGGCGAAAGGACGCGGGGACGTGCTGTACGGGCGCGGGAGGAGGAAGAGGCGGCGGCGAAGGCGGCGCGGGCGGTGCCGAGGGAGGTGGAGGCGCAGGCGGCGCCGAGCAGCAACTCCTGGGGTCCGCCGCCCGGGAGCCCCGGCAGAACCCGCCCTGTGCGCCTGGCGCGGGCATGCAGCTACCGGCCGGTGGCGGCGACTCTTCGGGCGACGGGGAAGGCGGGTCCAAGACGCTCTCGCTGCACGGTGGCGCCAAGAAAGGCAGCGACCCTGGAGGCCCCCTGGACGGGGCGCTCAAGGCCCGCGGCTTGGGCGGCGGCGACCTGTCGGTGAGCTCGGACTCGGACAGCTCGCAGGCCAGCGCCAACCTGGGCACGCAGCCCATGCTGTGGCCGGCCTGGGTGTACTGTACGCGCTACTCGGACCGGCCTTCTTCAGGTGAGCCCGCGGGGACCATGCGTCCTGGCTTGCCGGGGGGAGGCCCGCAGAGCTGGGGGGGGGCTGCTGGCTGGGGAACTTATCAGGAGGAAGAAGACATCACAAGCCCCCCCCCCCACACACACACACAAAGACTCACACAAAATTGGACATTGTGTACAGCCGGCGCTGGCCCGGGCAGCAGCCAGGAGTCGAGGGGCAGGATGGATTGGCTGGGGAGTACAGACTTCCTTAGGACAGCAGAAGGGACAAGGCCTCCTCCCTCCCTCTCTCTCTCTCTCTTTTTCTCGCTCTCTCTTTCTCGCTCTCTCTCTTTCTCTCCTTTGGTGGCAGCTCCGCGCTGCCCCTAGCCCGCCTCATCCTGACTGCAGTTTATTTGGTGGGAGTGGGGCTGGCCAGAAGACAGGCCGAGAAGCCAATCTCTCCACCCCGTCCCCCCATCTTTCAACTCAAACCAGGCCGAGACCCCAGACTCTTCCTATGATCCGGTCATCCCGGAGGTAGTGGGGAAGAAAGGGCCAAGGGCCATCGCTGCTCCTCCTTGTGCCCCTTCGGCCTGGGCTGACCGAGGCGCAGGGAGACTCAGGGAAAGGGTGGAACAGGCGCCCTTTTCCCCTTGCGGGACCTCAGTCGCCGGCCGCCGCTGCGCTCAGCACGTTCCTGCCTGCGGCTGGGACCACAGAGGCCGCCCCGCCGGGCACCTGCGGTCCTCCTAACGGAAAGGACCTTCTCGAAAGGTGTTCTGGCAGCTAGGGAGAGGAAAGGAGCAGCTTTTGGAGGGGTGTGCAGTAGTGGGCGTATTATTTTGTAGGTCTGGGATTTTAAAAAGCTAAATTCATGCCCTGGTAGAAATCATCAAGGGCATTAGTTTCGGGTCTGCGGGAACCGCCATTAGGAGTGGGCTGCGTTTGTCCTGAGCTGAGAGCGGACCCCTCGTCCCCCAACCCTCAACTGTTTCGCGGGGGTCGTTCACCCAGATCACTGCAGGACTGCCCACCCCTCGCCGCCTTCCTGCAGGAAAGTGTGTGCGTGTTTCTCAGGAAATTCCGATTTCTCCGGCTAGATTTGAAATTTGCTCCATTGTTCTCGTCTCCCTCCTTTGTTAATATTTAATTAACATATAGGCTCACAATGCCGGGCGGCGAGGAGCCTCGGCCCGGGCTTTGTGCGGCGCCGCGCCAGCCCCGGCCACGCCAGGCCCCAGCCCGCGCCAGCCGGCGGCACGGCCGGCCCCGTCGCCCTCTTCCTGGGCTCAAAAATAGCCCCGGAGGTAACGCTGACGGTTGTGTTCCTGGGCGCTCAAGCAAGAAGGGGCTGGGAGAGTTTCCTTGCAGAGGTAGAGGTTTCATCGTTCCCAAGACGCTTGTTTGCCTTTTGAAAAGGAACAAAAAAAATATTTTGGGGATGTTTCTGAGAAACGGTGTCTTTTTAAGGGCTGATCTGTGTGTGTACTGACGAGCCGCAAGAACAGGCGCTTGGGAGGAGGAAGGGGGCGGAGAGGAGCCGGCTCCGGGACCGGGCGCGAGGCTGCGGCCGTCCGAGCAGGTGCGGGCCTCTCGGGCCGCCGCCTCCTTCCCCTCCGCGGTCCGGCCCGCCGATCCACGAAGCAGGCCCGCCACGGGCACGGCCCGGCCGACGTGAGCGCGGCAGTGACTGGGGGTGCGCGTGGGGGTGAGTCTGAGCGTGGGTGCGCTTTCCAAACAAAAAGGCGGGGAGCGCGAGCCGAAGCGCCCTTCGTGCCCCTGTCCTGTGCCCACAGCCCCCTTCCGGGGTGGCTTCCCTCCCACCCGCCCACCGGCTGGGGCTCAGCCCTCGCCATCTCCCAGCCATCTCCCACTCCCCCGAGGCTGGATCGAGGGGTTCTGCCTTCTCCAGCCTCTCCTGGGGCCTCCGATGAAGTTGGGGCCGGTGCTACACCTCACAGGTGAAAAAAACTAGACCCAAGGCCACCGCTCCCCACCAGCGGCCCTGCCTGCCTCTTCCTTCACAGGGGAGGGCAGGAAGAAACCCCCACCTAATCCCCTTCTTCCGCCCTCTGTGCTCTGCCCTTTTCCCAGGCTCCTAGGGTCCCAGGTCCTAGCAGCCTTATCACCGTCCTGCCCAACAGGGGGGCAGCTCCACGGGGAGGGGCTGGGGTGGCGGGTCACAGTGTGGATGGAAGTATGGACCTGCCCAAGGTCAGCTGGGCCACCCTGCTGCCTCCAGGGAGGCAGCCCCAGGTCTGGGGGCAAGGAGGGCAGGTCACCACTGTCAGTACCCATGGAGAGCCAGGTCCCCTCCCCTGGACAGGGGAACTGGGGGGCTTCCAGTAGGGGAAGAAGGAGCTGCAGTGGCTCTGTTCTCCTTTCCTTGCCCTGGAAGGATGTACGTGCTCTATCCCATCGTTAAAGAAAACAATGAACTTGGGCCCACAGAACTATTGGTGGGAGTCAGAAGGGGACTAGGGTGGAGGCAGATGCTCTGGGCCTCTCCTGTTCTCCAGGCACCTGCCCATGGCTCCCACGGCACTTGGCACCCTGTGGGGTTTCCATTACAGCCCCCAGGGCTCCTGCTTCTGACTGCCCTGCCCCCTCCCCCAGTCTTCTCTCCCAGCACCTACCCCATCTTTATTCCTGGACAAGGCCTTAGAAAGGGCTAGAAAAGAACAGGCCAGAAAGTTTTGGGTTTTTGCTTTCATTCAGGGGTTTTAGTTTTATCTGGAGCCCCTTTGTTTGCAATAGACCCTTCTCCTAAGCCTGCTTCTTCACCCCATTCCTACCCTGTGCCCAGGCTTCCCTGGGCCAGGTCGTGGAGGTCAGTGGGAGCCCACAGCCATCCCAGGGCCATCCCCACTTCCCCCAGGTTCAGCCTTGGGTGTCCTCGGGTGAGTCACTTCCCGGTAGGAGTCCCTGCTTCCTTCCAGAGCCTGTTGGGCGACTCACCTCCGGGTGAGGAGGTAGGTCTCCCAGCCATGGTGACCTGAGCACTCTCTGTCCCCCAGGTCCCAGGTCTCGCAAACCAAAGAAGAAGAACCCGAACAAAGAGGACAAGCGGCCTCGCACGGCCTTCACCGCCGAGCAGCTGCAGAGGCTCAAGGCCGAGTTCCAGACCAACAGGTACCTGACGGAGCAGCGGCGCCAGAGCCTGGCGCAGGAGCTCAGCCTCAACGAGTCGCAGATCAAGATCTGGTTCCAGAACAAGCGCGCCAAGATCAAGAAGGCCACAGGCAACAAGAACACGCTGGCCGTGCACCTGATGGCGCAGGGCCTGTACAACCACTCCACCACCGCCAAGGAGGGCAAGTCGGACAGCGAGTAGGGCAGCGGGTGGGCGCCGAGTCCGGGCTCAGCCGCGCCGAACAATGCAATAATTTAAAATCATGCTAAAGGGCCAGTGTATAAAGATTATACCAGCATTAATAGTGACAATATCGTGTATTAGCTACGGTTCTGCAATATCCTATGTATATATAATTTACAGGTGGTATAAAATCCAAAAATCTGACTATAAAATATTTTTTGAGTTTTTTGTGTTTATAAGATTATGCTAATTTTATGATTTTTCTTTTTTTCAAAGTGGGCTGCTTGGGGTTTCATCTTTTTTAATCCCCCAAGCGCCATTATAGGACATCGGACACTTTTTTTTATTATTTCAAAAGAAGAAAAAAATTAAAACAACTTGCTGAAGTCCAAAGATTTTTATTGCTGCATTTCACACGACTGTGAACCGAATAAATAGCTCCTATTTGGTCTATGAGTTCTGCCACTTTGTTTGTGTTGGCTTGGTAAGGACAGCAGGAGGCCCCCACCCCCCAGACTCGGCCAGCCTGGGCACCCCCAGAGCATGGGCCCACCACGTCCAGGCCTTCGGGAGCGTAGGGGACCTGGCGGGGAGAGGGGACCCCCAGAGTCCTTGGACCGGTTCCTTCCGGGCTGGGCCTCAGGAAGCCCTGGGCCTGCCCGGGGAAGCCGACCCCACGCTTGCTCAGCCGGCTGCAACCTCGTCCTGCTTCCTCCTCTGGCCCTGCTGCCGCCTTGCTCTCTCCTCCTCTTCTTCCTCCTCGAGGAGGCCGGCGAGCGCTTGCGTGCGTCCCTCTGTCCCCGTCAGTGTCTCTGTCCCCAGTCCAGCCTGCGTCACCCTCCCACCCTCGGCACTGCCTCTGCTCGCGGCGGGGCTCGGGTTTGGGGCCCAGGGCCCGGGCGTGTGGCCTGCAGCCGCCAGCAGGAGAGCGACCCTCCTCTCCCTGGCCTGGCCTGGAATTTTCCGCTGCTCCCTCAGCCACCCCCCAGTGCCAGCCAGGGCCCCCCCCCCATGGAACCAAGTTCTGCCGCCTCTGGGCGGGCAGAGGGCTCCTGCCATCATCTGACTTTTCTTTTCTTTTTCTTCCTTATTTTTTCTTTTTCTTCTTTTTAAAAATTTTTTTCGGAGTGGCCACTTCTGCTATAGAGAACATTTTTCCAAGATTAATATGTGTATGTGTGTGTATGCATATGTATGTATGCGTGTATACGCAGGCACACCCTCAGACGTGTATGGGTCCACAGTCTGGAACACGTGGCTACCCTGACTTTCAAAGGAACTCAGAATCCTCCAGGATCTAAAGGAAGGAAGAAAATGTGTAAATACTCATTTCTTATCACTTTTTGTCTTTCCTTGTTTTTTTAAATATACATTTTATTTTTTGAAGGTGTGGTACAGTGTAAATTAAATATATTCAATATATTCCCCACCAAGTACATATATATAAAAACAAACGCATTATCTATATATAACACCACACTGTCTTCTGTTTAGTGTACAGGAAAGACGTGTCCAAATGTCCATCTGTGGCCGCGGCAGCCCCCGGGGGGTGCCCATGGCTGAGCTGGGAGTCAAGGCTGTCTCCCTGAGGACTGAGGGTGAATTTCTCTCTTTGCCTTAAACCTCTTTATTTCACGGCGATAGTAGTTTTACTTTGTACATAATAGTATAAACCTTTTTAAAAAGGAAACTATAAAAAAAGTTGTAATTTAAAAGTCTGTGAATAACCATCTGCTGCTTAGGAAACTCAATGAAATGACATGCCTTTTTAGCAGGAAGAAAAAGTTGGGTTTTTTGTTTATAAAACGTGCATTTTACAGTTCCAATATCAAATATTTATCTTATGAGAAATGAATGAATGTTCCTATTTACAACTGTGGTTATCGAAATTGTGAACATTTCCCCACCCCTGCATTTTTGTGTGTTTAAATTCTTGAACATTACATTAAATAAAAAACAAAACCACCTCTTTATTATAAAATATTGGAGGTCTAAGGTGGAATGACCAGTTTTTCTAAGCGTGTTTCTGAGTCCAGCGGAACTGCCCGGGCATCCTTCCCCACGCCCAGGTGCGGGCGGCCTTTGCCCTGCGTGGGACCAGGTGCCAGCACCTGCCTTTGCAGCAAGAGGCAGATCAGTATTATTATTTTTTAAAGACAGTTTGGATATCTCGCATGTAAGCACGGACCAACTAAAATAATTTAAGCCCATATTTCTTTACCAGGAGAAAGTGTCCAAAAATATAGTGCTATTCCATTGACTAAATTTTTTTAAACTTGCAAAGTTCAACAGGTCTCGCTCCCCCTCGCCGCTCGCGGGCTCTGCTCATGCGCAGTGGGCCGCCGCGCTTTCTCGCTTGGAGAGGAACTTCCTACTCGACTGGGGACAAAGAGACTCTTCTTTGTAAAGTGGCGTTTTTGTTTACCTTTTGTTGTTTTTAACGCCCCGCATGCCCCGCAAAGCGCCTTGTAAAAGGTCTCCAGCAGGATTGTGGGTGGGGGAAGGGACCGGCTTCTCCTGCTGGCGGAGCCTCCCGAAACCCCGGCTGGGAAGCGTTTGGGTCTTTGAGCACATCAGCCCATGTGGCCAATTGCTGCATTTCCAAACTTTTTTGGCCTGTAAGAAAAAAGTTTCTCTTCTCCCAGTAAAAGAAACTCAGAGACTAGCGAGGATCATCTGTTGACAGAGGCGACCTTTTAGGCATTTTCTGTTTGACACCGGCCACTAGGCCGCTGGGCTTCCCAGGCGGATACTGGGCTGCTCCCAGGATGGGCGGACACGTTGAGAGAGAGGTGGAGGGTAAGGAGAGAGGGAGAGGGAGAGAGAGACAGAGAGAGGAGAACAGAGAGACAGAGGAGAGAGAGGAGAGGAGGGGAGAGGGTGCACGCTGGCGTCTCACCGCCCAGGCTCCGCAGCCCTCACTACCCGGGTCCCAGCAGCCCCCAGCGGATCTCTGGTGGGGAGATCACCCATTCCCCTCGACTTCTGAACAGTTCCCAGGGTTCATAGATCAAAAACAAAACAAAAAAATTAGCACAACTTCTATTACCATATTGGCCATTCCCTTATTTGAATAAAAAAGATAACAGCACCATCAAACAATCACTTTTTAATGTGTTTTGAAATAACACTGGAAAGGGGCAATGTACAGGTTTGTAGGATAATGAGTTCCCCATCCCCAGGGGCGTTCAAGCAGACACTATGCTTACAGTGGAATGGAGAATGTTTTCTTTTCTGTCTCTAGTAGGGGATTGAACTGGATGAGCCCTCAGATCCTTGAAACACTGAGATCCTTTTTCCTTCTCTATTATTATTTTTTGCTCCTATGTTTGTTACATTTTGAAATTCAACAGCATGTAATGGAACTCCTAACTCACGGACACCCACTGCTGCACTAGCCAGAGGTGAGTGGAGACCAGAGTCAGGCCTTCAGGGAAGGTGATGCTCCTGTCTGAAGTCCTGGAGCCAGCTCAGTTCCATCCAGGTCCCCCTGCTCTGCGTGCCTTGGATCTGGACCCAGCCTGCAGGTACCAAAGGTTGGTGGAGCCCTGGCTAGACTGTCCCCCACAGGAGGCGGGTTTCCTAAGTGTGCATAAGAGGAAAGCTCCTTTTATGAAGAAAGTACCCACCCCTCAGAGCTGGGGTGCTGAACGACCCCTACCCCCTCAGTCCTGGCTGTGTCCCCACAGAGCTCAGGCAGAGCTGAGACCACAATCCTTCCTAGCCAGGCAGACACTAGGTGAAATTCTGGGGGTCCTGGCCCAGAAGGGCCCACCACGGCCCCCCAGGCCTGCCAGAGCAGGCACTCCTGCAAGGGTCTGGGGCACTGAGGGCCCAGCAGGGCTCCCTGGGGCTCAGAGGCCCTTCCTTCTCAGCTACACCAGCTCTGCCAACAAGACTGGAAGGATGAGGCTCGTCTGCCCCCAGGCTGCAGTCAGGACCCCAGGGCCAACACCAGGACGGCGCAGTATGGACTCTCCTTGGCTTTCTCCTAAAGAGTCCAGGAGAGAAGCCAGCGGGTGACCCCATGGATCACCAAGAGGGCTCCATCTCTCGATTTTTTTCCTTGAGTGAAAAGGGCGAATCGATGGGGGCTTATAGAACCCTTGGCACAGGTGTGCCCGGGCGCACAGTGCGAGCAACAAATACCCAGACGCTATATATGCAAATACACTCCACGGCTGGGAGGCAGCGAATGCTCTCTGGGGCTCTACTAAAAGTCATTCTGTCTCCCGCTGGTTTAATATCCGACCTCTGCGGTCTCTACTCGCCTCGGCGGCTCCCCAAGCGCCCCCGGGAGGGTCCCGGCTCCTCCGAAAACTGCAGCCTGCCAGGCGGAGCCGCCGCGCGCTGGGAGGTTAATAGCGACTGACGACAAAGGGCCACGGTGCAATTCCGAAAGCATAGATTCGTCTGGCAAAGCATAAATCAGCCTCGGGGAGACTGATGCCCCCATCCCGACGCCCCCCTGCACACACACGCTAGAGCCCCCGCGCCGGGCCTCTGCGCGTCTCGGTCCTATCCCGGCGGAGGCCTAGGCCCTCCCTAGGCCTCGGAGCAGGGACGGAGTGTGGGGGTGGGGAGGGGCAGCTGTAAGCAGGACAGAGCTTTGGGTCCCCGGACCTTGGGGGCTGGCAGGCGCCGGCGCTCGCGGGGGCTCTGTGCGCGCGTCTGTGAGGATGCCAGGTGGCCTGGCTGCTGCGCCGCACGAACCTCAAGTAGACCGTTCATGTTTTTATTAATAATCTAAAATTCTTCATTATAATTATGCTGCCTGCCCAAAGAAAATAAAAGGCCATTCTTGAAATCGCCTGAAATGTAATAATATTCATTAAAGTGGCTCCTAATTACGTGATTTAATCAAGCGTGATGCGCCCGTGCTCTCGCTGGTAAGCCTGACGCTGACGGTGTTACTATTATCGTTGTTGTTAGCGGCCTCGTGCTAGCAGCCGGCCAGCACTTCAGCGTAGACCCTGTTTCCTCGAGTGATTTGGGGGAGCCCCGCTATCTGGGTGGGGTTTGCCCAGAACGACCCCAGAGTAACTGGGACCAAGTGAGGCCCAGGCCGGCTGCCCTGCTCCGGTCCCAGCCCCAGGCCCGTGGGAGGCCTGGGCCACTCCTCCTGGTACGGGATAGGGCCTTCTCCAGATCTTAGGGCCCCCTGTGTCCCCGCGGGACGCCCACGCCTGCTTTCCGGGAAGGGGGAACTTAGGGTCCGAAGCCCGGGCCCCGCCCCATTGGCTGTCCCGCCCCCTCCAGGGCTGAGCCTGGTGCAGAAACAAAGAGTCGCCAAGATCTGCCTCCCGGGCCATCTTTTCACCCCCTAGGCCTGGAAGGCGTCCCAGAGGGCCCCACCCCGGCCTCCCCGAGACCCGAGGGAAGCAGGGCCGAGGGCCCAGGCCCCGCGGGGCTGCCGGGGCCTGCCGCGCTTTCTCCTCGCAGGGGATTGATGGGGAACGCAGACGGGAAGGGCCCTGGCCAGCCGACGGTGCTGCGTGGGCCGAGGAGCGGAGACGGCCATCGTCGCACAGGCCGTCTGGAAGGAACCGGGGCGGGCGGCCGCTCGACCCATCTGTCGCGACGCGAAACTTGGCGGCGCGACCCGGCGCGCGCTGCGGCGGAAGGAGCCGCTGGCCCCTTTCAGCGCGTTCGGGGTTCTCTCCTCCCGCCAAGTCCTTTGTCTAGAAGGGGACTGTCAGGCTCTGTCGGCCTGGCTTGCCCTCCGCCTCTCCCCAACCTCTACCCCCGCCGCTAACTTTCCTTTCTTCCCCCTCTTTTCTTTCCTCTTTGGATGGGTAGTCACAGGCCCAGCTGCCCTGCGCGCCGCCAGGAGCGGCTGCCGGCTCCGTGTGCGCCCTCCCCGCCGCCGGCCGCTCGCCCCGGCCCGCGCGGCGTGTGGGTTCCTGGGCCGTGGGATGCTGCATCTGAGTTCTTACCTTAGACCAAGACTCTGTCCCGAGGTTTGCTTGACAGCTTTATTCTCCCACTCCCAACAACAACAAAAACGTGAACCCTGAAGCCTGCCGCTTCTTTAGGACCAGGCAATAAGGGAAATGGCAGAATCACCCGGCCACTTGCAGAGTTCTGCTCCCGCCAAGGCCAGTGCCATTACTGTGTTTTCCCCCAATTTTTTATATTGTGGAACACACATGACAGAATTTGGCATCTTAACCATTTTTAAGTGTACACTTCAGAGGTATTAAATACATCCATGATGCTGTGCAACCATCACCACCATCTCCAGAACTCCCTTTGTATCATTAAACTGAAACTCTGTCCCCCGAAACTAACTCCCTACCCCCCCGCAGCCACAGGCACCCGTCCTTCTACAGCCTCTGTGATTCTGACTATTCGAAGCGCCTCTTCCGGTACTATTGCTACTGATGGCAAGTGAGCTTCCCTGACCAACCGCTTCCCCTGCAACGCAGAGGCTGCACGGTGAGTCCCATTGTGCCTTCGAATGCTTAAACATCCAGACGGAAGCTGAGGAACTCCCAGCCACCCAAAACAGTGATGCATCTGCTCGCTTCTGTTTGTTTGGGAAAAGGCTGCAGCCCCAAGCAAGCTTTACCTAGGCTGGGCTCATTTTCCGATGCCCAGAGGTTTGCTGTCTCACTCGTTGGCTTAAGGACAGCTTGGGTTTCACGTTTTTCACGCAGACACGTCTACAGCACCACTTAGCATGGAAAGGAGTATGGTTCCGTGGGAAGTACAGAGTCTCGAAACCAGCCCGGTGTTCTCACCGCAGCTCACCAACTCCTCCACAGAGCAGCCATTCTTCTCTCAGACTGAGAAACCACCTACCTAATGGGTTCCTTGTGAGGGTTTTTTGTGAAGTAATGAACACAAAGCGCCAGGCTGCAGAACAGGGCCCGGTAGGCGGGAGGCTTAACCCTGCCCCCCCTGCAGGTGAGCCTTCGTGCGGGCGGGCGCAGCAGCTGTGCCCTGCAGCCCAGGTGCGGCGTTGGTGGAGCACCTGCAGCTCGCGGGCTCCTGCTGCCAACTAGGCACCTTTGCGGTTGTTCGGGAGGAGGAGAAAAGAGGATGTAATGAACTGGAGAGGCAATGTCCACATGGTAATAAAAAGTGGGGCAGTGATGGGAGGTGGGGGGGCGTGGGAAAGGACACAGCCAGTGGGAGGTGGGGACTCTTGCTAGCACTTTCTGGAAACACTGCAGCACCCCTGCTCTCTCGGAACTGCCACGTGTGTGCTTTGTTATTGCAGGGCCCCAAAACACGCCGCACTCCTCTTCGTTTCAGGATTCTTTTCTCCACACTTTTGTTGATCCCCAGATAAGCAAGATGTTCTGCCTCCGGTCTCCGTAGAAGCCCCATAACTTCACACAGCACTCATTTTCCGTTCCACATGGTAGTCAATGACCGCATTAAGCAGAGAGTGCCAACACGAGGAAGTAGGTTTGACTCAAAGCACAGAGAGGAGCGCTTCCGATCACAGGCACCAACCCAGGCAGGGAGGGCTGAAGGTCACAGCAAGCGTGTGTCAGTCCGTGCACACCCCAGGCATCGGAACACCCCACCTGGCGCCTCTTCCTCCCAGAACGAGTGGGCGTTCTGAGGCTGTCCTGAGCGTCCTGAGCTGTTCTGTCTAAATAGCAAAGGGTCTAAGTAACCCTTTTAAATTAATTGCTGTTCCTATAGCTAAAAGCATAACAGGCTTTGATTACATGCTAAATAGAATGAAACATAATCCTGAGTTAATTACGTGGAGATAATGTTATAATTATATCATTCAATTTAAGAAGCAATGTGTCGTTAACCTCCGGCTTTAACAGAAGTGATGATTCCGAACAGGAACGGTCACAAACCTGGGCCTTCTGCAGGCCGGTCAGGGCCGCCTCTGCCCTGGCCTCCAGTGGCTGGGCGAGAGCTTTGCCGGCCCATCTGCTGCCGCTACCTGCGGTCCTCCCGCCGCGAGGGTGGGAAAGCCAGCCCGTCTCAGACAAAGGGGCTGTCTGAGGAGCGCATTTCCCAGCGCTGACCTGCTCTCAAAGGCTAAGGCAGCCGATCTGCATTTCTATTCTGTCCGGCTTGTATGTGGAAGTGACGCCAACCGTCCCTGACTCAATGCCCCCCGGAGAATGCCTGGGGCTCGGAGACACTTGGCAGGGTGTGAATGGAGTCTGGGGCCCGGAGCTTGGGGTGAAGGTCAAAGCCCCGCCACCTCTACAGGTGGCTCGTTTCCTGTCCCAAACGCCAGTGCCCTTGGGGGGGGGTGGCCACCACAGCCGGGGACCAGGGCTGAACTATACTGTGCATCTGTAACTCCCCTCATCGTCCCCTTCTCCTCCCTTCCCTTCCCCTCCCCCCAGCCATAGAGGAGGAGGCTCGTGGTGGCTTGGAGGTGAGGTAGCTTTAGCAGGTGCTCACCCAGCCGGCAGCTCAAGGCCTATTCCCACGACCTGCTGCCCTTCCTAGCAGTTCTGGGGAATCTGCAAGGCTGGAGTACCAGGGCTGGGTGCAGAGTTAACTATTCTGATTCTTCCAAGGTGATCAAAGACCAGCGGACCCACTGCCCCTGGGCACTAAGTGAGCCCTAGGATGTATTCCAGCCCATTGCACACTGCCTCGGAGCGGGCGATTCCACCAGCGGCCCGTCCGCTGACAGGGAGAAAGACGGCTTTTATTAACGACAGGAGCACGGCCCTGTGGATCTGAGACCCGAGGAAACAAAAAGAGTGCGTCAGAGGAAGAATGTGGTACAAACCCACTGGAGTCGCCGGGCAAAACAGCCCCCGTGCCCAAAGCCTGCGTGACAATGGCCTTTGTGCCTGGCGCCGCCGGAGGGGCGGGCGGAAGTCGCACACACGTCCACGCAGGTGAGGGCACCGTCAGTGCCGGGCACGTCGCTCCGTGAAGATTCTCAGGCCCCCACCCGGCCCGGCCCTTCCCCCCACGGGGTGTTTCATCCGCACTGTGTTTTAAATGCTTCCTAGTCAAACTTGAATATGCAATGAGACGCGGGCGCTTTGTGGCGGAAATATAATTAAACTGGGGAAAGATGTAAAAGCTGAAGAATGGGATGACATCAGGCTGATTTCACACTCGGCAGTCGGATCGCTGGGCCCAAGCCGCGCTCTTGCCACGCAAGGCAGATCAAAGTGCCCTGCCACCGCTAAAAAGGCAAAAGGGGACTTAAGTATGCTAATCCCCAGGACAAATATATTTTAATCTTGTTAGAATACAAGTTAATGCTGCAGCTCAGTGGCTGAACTTGGTCAGACTGTAGAGATCCATTTTTATTTTAGCTATGAATGAGGTAGCTAACCTCTTGGTTTATTCATCGGTAATGAAAGTAAATTTACAAAACAAACCCCTCTTTGGGCAGCGTCACCCCCACCTGGAGCTTTCTTTGCTGGGGGGTGGGTGGGATTCCAGGGGCTGCCAGGACGGGACAGTCCCAGCCCCACGCAAGCGTCTCCTACCTGTCCCTCTTTAAAGGATCCTGATGGCCAGAGACAGGAGCTCGGCTCATTTGGCAGAGAAGGAACAAGGAAACTCTGAAATTAATTAAAAGATTCTCCAAAGCAATCTGTTTCCCTTTAGGCCCGAGGTTTGACAACCAAACCAATTCCTTGCTATCAGCCCTCTCACTTTAATTTTTGCGATGTCAATTTTCATTACTATTAATTATTTGCTGAGCTCAACTGTACGTCCAGCATTGCTCTGATTAGCAAGCAGCTCTCAGTCGCTGCCTCTTCACGTTTCGATTCCTGACGGATGTGAGCAGGCAAGTTTGTGCACGTGTGTTTATGTAAAAATCAGGCACATGTGAAAAAGAAAATATGTCAGTCACCCCCTCAAAGAAAACCAGTGGGGTAAAATATTATGTAGAATCACAAATATATCTGTACAGCTGAGTGTGTGTGTGTGTGTGAGAGAGAGAGAGAGAGAGAGAGAGAGGAAGGGAGAGCGAGGGAGATATTGTGAGGGAGGGAGGGAGGGAGAGAGGGAGGAGGAGCTCCAGCGCGCACGGGAGCGCTAGACTGTAAGGTTACAGGAGGT
>CAUYRT010058522.1:0-11870 GCA_963574885.1 Lepilemur ruficaudatus | reverse complement strand
AAAAATTAGCTGGGCATGGTGGCACATGCCTGTAGTCCCAGCTACTCGGGAGGCTGAGGCAGAAGGATTGCTTGAGCCCAGGAGTTTGAGGTTGCTGTGAGCTAGGCTGATGCCACAGCACTCTAGCCCAGGCAACAGAGTAAGACTCTGTCTCAAGAAAAAAAAAAGTTTATCTGGTAGACAGACAATAACAAGTGTTGATGAGGACGTGAAGAAACTGAAATTCTTATAGCGTTACTTGTGGGAAGGTAAAATAGTGCAGCCATTTTGGAAAAGAGTTTGAAGGCTCCTCAAACTTGTTCATTAACCCAAAACATGGAACCAACCCACATATACCCACTGACTGGATAAGAAATACAAAATGTAGTATATATCCATAGTACATAATATTACTTGGCAATAAAAAGGAATGAAGTATTGATACATGCTACACCATGGATGAACCTTGAAAATATCATACTAAGTGAAAGAAGCCACTCACAAATACCACTTATATGAAATGTCCAGAATACACAAATCTACAGAGATAAAGTAGAGGAGTAGGTTGCCCAAGGTTAGGAGGTAGCGGAGAATGAAGAGTGGCAGATAAGGGGTATGGAGTTTCTTTTCAGGGTGATAAAAATACTCTAAACATAGATTATGGTGATGGTTGAACAACTGTGAATATTCTAAAAACCATTAAATTGTATTCTTAAATGGGTAAATTATGGTATGTGAATTATATCTCACTAATGATTTTTTAAAAATGTATCTGGTAGCTTTCTGAGTGCAAACCCAATGCAAATCCTTGTTTCTTTCACACCAGTGTCTAAATAACCATTGCTCATTCTAGTGACAGAGTAGCAATATAATTTATGGAAAATATGCTAGTAAAAATTTTAAAATCAGCATGTTAAAATAGCTCTGATATGAAATCAGCCTTAAATCTAAATTTTAATTCTGCACCTATTTCAGAATTATAGCCATTCTCTTGGAATCAAAACTTTAACATAGACACATTTTAAAAGTATCTAAACAGAAAATTTATTTGCCCATGCTGCCACCTGGGGAAGGGGTATTTAAATCTGAACTCCACTTGCTTTAAAATTGTTAATAGCAGCCGGGCGCGGTGGCTCACGCCTGTAATCCTAGCACTCTGGGAGGCCGAGGCGGGCGGATTGCTCAAGGTCAGGAGTTCGAAATTAGCCTGAGCAAGAGCAAGACCTCGTCTCTACTATAAACAGAAAGAAATGAATTGGCCAACTAAGAATATATAGAAAAAAAAAAATTAGCCGGGCATGGTGGTGCATGCTTGTAGTCCCAGCTACTCGGGAGGCTGAGGCAGAAGGATTGCCTGAGGCCAGGAGTTTGAGGTTGCTGTGAGCTAGGCTGATGCCACGGCACTCACTCTAGCCCGGGCAGCAGAGTGAGACTCTGTCTCAAAAAAAAAAAAAAAAAAATTATTAATAGCAGTAACAAGGCTGGGCATGGTGACTTACACCTGTAATCCCAGCACTCCGGGAGGCTGAGGCTGGAAGATCGCTTGAGGCCACGAGTTCGAGACTAGCCTGGGCAACAAAGCAAGAACTCATCTTTGCAAAAAAGTGTTTCAAAGTTTGCCAGGCATGGTGGCTCAGGCCTATAATTCCAGCTACTTGAGAGGCTAAGGTGGGAGAATTGTTTTAGCCTAGGAGTTTGAGGTTACAGTAAGCTGTGATGATGTCACTGCACTTCATCCTGGGTGACAGGGCAAGATCCTACCCTCAAAACAACAACAAAAAAGCAAACACAAAACAGTAACAAGGAGCTAAAGAGATTCATAATATACATAACATAAACAATGTTAACCTACAAGTATAAATTATACCTTTTGATTTCTTGTCCTTTTTGCTTAGGAGATTCACCTCCATTCAGGATCTGTTCCAAATTCTTTGTTTCTACGGATCCATTTGGTTCTGAATTAGACAGTCCAAGTAATGATCTTACCCGCTGAGACCGTACATCTAATATCGTATCTGTGTAACCTACTTCCTGAAGATACCTGTAAGAGAAAATCAAAAATATTAAATTTCACATACTGTTAAACACCTGCCAGACTCAAAAATCACATCAAGGATTTTTAGAAAAACCTATAATACTATAAAATATACTCCTCCTTTGTCTCGGTATCTTCCTTCTCTATAGACTAGTTCTAGTTCTCAAACTCCTGGCCTCAAGCAATCCTCCGACCTGGGCCTCCCAAAGTGCTGGGATTACAGGCATGAGCCATTGTGCCCAGCCCAGACTAGTTCCAATTCTAAGAGAACAATGTCCATCACAAATCAAAATTTAAATAAAAAAGCATAAAGTA
The DNA here is from genome assembly GCA_963574885.1 of Lepilemur ruficaudatus. Classification (NCBI taxonomy): domain Eukaryota; kingdom Metazoa; phylum Chordata; class Mammalia; order Primates; family Lepilemuridae; genus Lepilemur; species Lepilemur ruficaudatus. Next base: position 9,541 of record CAUYRT010058522.1, on the reverse strand, counting down.
TGGCTAACAGTGATTAAGAGTCAATTATCTTGAAACCTAAAAAGCCCTAGTGTCTTAAAAAGCTTTTAGGAGTTGATTTTGTGAGTTTGTGTATTTTTTAATGTCTAAGGAGTGGTGGAGAACAAGCAGAATTGAACATTAGAGCAGCAATATGCTAAGTTTAGACTTAGTTCTTAATCACAGATTGATGGACCAGCTAATTCTCATTCTAGGATCTATATAGCACTTCTCTAGTACTGAGGTTTTCAAGCTTTCTCTGTGTCTAAATCAGGGAACTTGACCTAGGATCCAGAGTGAGATTGGAAAAGAAGGGACCAGAGCACAATATACACGAGTTGTGAAAGGCTTTGTGTGACAAATTAAAGTATTTCGGAGGCTAATGAAGGATGTTAAAAAGGAGTCTTAAATACCGCTGGCAGAAGAATACAAGACTTTTAGGTTAAAGCTAAAAGCAGGGAGATTGGTTAAGACACTAACACAAGAAGTAAAAGTAGAGAAGAATAAATGTGAGCAAATAACATATAATATTTCTGATTTGATGCCCAAACAAATGTGGCAGTAGAATGAAAGATGGGAGAATTGGGGCAATTTTCAAGTTTCTAGTTTAGGTGGCTAGATGATGGTTCCACTCAACGAAACAGGGAACGAAGAGTCAGAATCAAGTTTATAGGGTACCTAGAAGACAACCATGTGTCTGAAAAAAAATCAAGTGACAGTGTTTACTAGACACATGGATGAGACATGTCTAAAGCTCAGAAGAGATTGGGCTGGGTATACAGATTTGGGCCATTAATCTTTGGTAGTATTTGAAGCCATGAATTTAAATGAAATCATTCAGAGAATAAGCACAGTAAGAAGAGAAAACCTGGTGACACTAACATCTAAAGGGCTAGAAGAATAATAGAAACTCAAAGGAAAATGAAAAGAAAATACTTTTAAAATTAAGGGAAAAAATTACAGCCGAGAGTGGTGTCATAGGAGCAAAAATAAAAGTTTCAAAAAGGAATAGGTAATGTCAAATTTTTTCAAGATATTAAATATGAACAAAAAAGGTCTCTTGAACATGTTTGTGATAGCACCTTCAGAGGAACACCAAAATGGAAAACAGACTGGACAGCTGAGATATGAACAAGAATGAAGACTACAGAGATAAACTATCCTTAACGAGTTTGGCTATAAAGTCAAAAGGAAAGAGAAAGGTGAGAAGAAACAGACTATAAATCCACGCAACAGATTAGACATTTATGAGAGAAATACTGTGCAACTAATTTCTCTACAGCTGTCCTCACTCTTCCTCTAAAATATGCAATCCTCTTCTTGGGGAACAGCTCCCACAACACTCTAACCATCTGGTACAAATGAACTGCCAAGATCTCATACAACCCAGGTAAAAATGACTGACTCACAGGCAATTATTTGATCAAGTCAAGAAAATTCTAATCCTTCTCAGAAATTGTTCTGTCTTAAAACAGGGTGCTCTGCCATATGGAAAAAAATAGTTTTCAGAAGAAATAATAATGCTGGTACAGAGTAGAGTAGAAAACCAGAGAATATGAATGTATCCTTGCTGTTTCCAGTCTCTTGAGCACTCCCCTCCAGCTCTTGACTATCTGATACTTGATTGGTCAGCATTTCCTTCAATGCTGGCAGTTATCCCAGCATTTTTCCAATCAATCTTCCTTTTGTTCAAGTTTTAGCTACTTATAGTAATCCAGATTTGATAAATACCTTCTTGAATGGAACATAAGAAACTGAGGTAATAGATATGAGGTTTAAATATATTTATAGAGAGAAAGGCAAAAAGTTAAGGGAGTTCTCACCTGATGGCCTTTATGTTTTCAGTAAAGTAGAGCCTGAGACGCTCTAGTAAGAGTAAGGAGTGGGCTGAGATGTGGTTAAAGTTTAAAATAACCACTGAGGACAACGGGAGCAGGGGGTGAGTAGGGTTACAGAGAAAAGCTCTTTGCAAAGTTTGGACAGGAAACCATAAATATATAATGGCATTCATATGATTCTGTAATTTTAGTCCAAGAGTTAACTAGTAGAGGAAGCAGAGAGTAAAACTGAATTAGGGCTGGGGTTATACGCTAAGTTTAGTAAAATGATTAGTGGGGAAGGGGTGAGCAGCGGGCAGCAAGAAAGCTAAGAGTACTAGAAAACGATAACAGATTACGGGTTTCATGCTGGAGCTAAGAAAACAGAAATAAAATTAAAGCAACTATAGATAGATGGTAAAGAAAATGAAGTGGTCAAGAATCTAAAGATCAAAATAAGGTCAGAGGGTAAATAACATGAGAATTGGAGTGACGGAGGTAGAAAGAACACATGATGACTACCCAAACTGTGGAATATTACAGAGGTAGTACAGTTTTAGGTAATATGATCAAGAGTCTGACATTTCACAGGGTTACTGAACTAAAGGTAAAGAGGTTCAGAGTTGAGAAGGTTAAGTAATTGTTAATTACCCAGGTTAACAGTAGGGTGCAAATTCCAAAGTTTTCAAAATATAAGGAAAAGAAAAAATACGTAAAAAGGCAATAAATAAGATTTGCCCCAGAAGTATTAATACTGCCAATACAGCAAAGAAATCAAACATCAAAAAGGTTCCTTAAAAATTAAAGGAGGATTTGGCAATCTGCTTCTGTAAAGTTTCAGATGACCTATTCCAGAAGGAATTTCAGCTACATTCCTACACTAAATCCCCACTTAAAAGAGAAACTAAAGGTGTGAATTTTGCACTGACAGGGATGGAGAGGTCTAGAAGCATGAACTCTATATTGTTTTTGTTCTGGCTTTCGAGTCATCCAGTCTCGGAGACATTCTACCCTGCAAATAAGAAAACATCATCATCCTGAAACTCAGAGGAAACGAACTTTTAAAAAGATCCAAGTATCTACAAAGCAAAAAAAAACAGCAACACAAAAAGCATACACATTGTCCCATTACAACTAAATGATTTTTTACTTGCAAATTGACTTAATATAAGTACTTTCATACCTAGATCCTTAAAGAAAGCTGAAAATAAATCATTACTCACTGTCTTAACAGCTGTCTGCCTTGCTTCCACGTTAACTGGCTATTCTGGGGTGCTGTGGGAGCCTCTGTGTCTTTGGTTTCTTCTAAAAATTAAAAAAAAAAAGAAGTTTTACATACTTTATTTCAACTTGTGTAAATACTGCTAAAGTTTTCTTAGGGATTAATTCCTAAAAAAACAAAACAAACAAAAAAACTAAATATTCCTAAATATTTCCTAAAGACAGGAAAAAATTAACTTTAATTAGTTACTATGGGTAACTCATTTTAAGTGTGTTTGTCCCAATAACCCAATCACTTAGATACTAACCTCTTCATCTTAAAACTAGAAAAACCCAGTGCACTTTATTACTACCAGGAATTCAAAAATCAAAGGCCCAGGTTTTGAGATGAAATTACAAAGATAATTAGAATTAATTTTCATTAACTTCTAGAATTCTGCTGAATTGATTGCTTTTGAAATTAAAAAGCTGCATTACATAAGCTATTCAAAAATCAAGACTAAGATATTAGGTATATATAAAAATACTGAATAACTTATTTTTGAGTCTATATCAGATCTTAAGTCTGTATAAGACTTTAGCCAATTGCACTTTTGTAACTAAGAATTAAACCAGAAAATAGTTTTTACTATAGGTAAAGAGTCATGTTTTATTCTCAGATTATGAAGTGTACACCAAAGGAAAAAAAAAAGAGTTTAATAAAAAGTGTAATTTCCAGTGAGTTTAAGCTCTCAACAAGTATCTCAAGTGAAATTTAAAACTACTTATTGGCACTTATATTACAGAAATATTTTCTCATAAATTCTCATTATTACAATAATGACAGTGAAAAAGAGAGGGGCTTGGAAAATCAACCCCCACACTAAATGTTGAGAACTCTTAGAATGGCTCACAGTCATTGTTAGGCTCCTAAACTCCTCAAAGTCACGTAATACTTACTGGTAATAATTAAAGGATCCTCTGTAGGCATTACTCCTCTAACCCTAACAATCACATTATTAATAACTTTTTATTCTTCTCCCATCAAAAGCACATCTTTGATTTCTAGAAATAATTCTTTTTCTAATAGTCCCACTGCTTATTTTTCTATTTACAATTGGTTCTATTTATAACACTTTATTTTTCAATCACATATACCACGTAACCATTGAAGGAAAAAAGACATTTAAAAAAAGGAAGAAATACAATTGCCCAAATCCTATCACCAAGAGTTAACAACTGTTAGTACTTGAGGGTTTATTATTCCATATTTTCTACATGAAAATATATACATGACTACTATAACCCTCCCTTTAAAAAAAATGAACCAGTGTGTGTCCCGCACTATAATCTGCTTTTGATACTTAATGCATCTCGAACATTCTCTATATGGCAGTATAGATTAACATAAAAATGATTAAATAATATTCTATAGAAAGTATATACCTATTTAACCAATCTCCTAATGCTGAAATTACTTTCCATTTTCTATTATAAATGTTGCTAAGGATATTCTTGAAGTATATCAAATATACAGCTCAAGGAATTTTTGAACACGCCCATGTAATCAGTACCTAGATGAAACAAAACATTATCAGCATCCCTAAAAGCTTTCTTGTGCCCTCCAGTCACTAGCCACTCTAAAATGGGTGTCAATACTACGCTGATTTTTTTTTTTTTCTGAGACAGAGTCTCACTCTGTTGCCTGGGCTCCAGTGCCATGGCGTCAGCCTAGCTCACAGCAACCTCAAACTCCTGGGCTCAAGCAATTCTACTGCCTCAGCCTCCCAAGTAGCTGGGCCTACAGCCATGCGTCACCATGCCCAGCTAATTTATTCTATATATTTTTAGTTGTCCAGCTAATTTCTTTCTATTTTTAGTAAAGACGAGGTCTTGCTCTTGCTCAGGCTGGTCTTGAACTTCTAAGCTCAAATGATCTGCCCGCCTTGGCCTCCCAGAGTGCTAGGATTACAGGGCATAAGCCACCGCACCCGGCCAATACTACCCTGATTTTTAACAACTAGATATTGGAATTTGATATAAATTATTTCTATCAGTTTTATGTTATCTATCCATTTTGTCACGTTTGGCCGTAGTTTGCTCACTTCTGTTCTAAATAGCACTGCTATACTAATATATCACAATATATTTATTCTAATGGTGAAGGACAATCTCATTGTTTTCAGATTTTCACTATAAATAATGATACTATGAACATTCTTATACAAGCCTTGTGGTTAACAGACGTTGTGTATTTCGAGGAGTAGAATTACTTGGTCATAGGGTATGTATGCTATATTCACTTTAGTAATATCATCAAGTCACTTTCAGAGCAGTATTATCAATTTATAATCCTAGCAACAATTTCTACAAGTTCTGATCACTGTCATTCCACATCCTCATCAACACTTGATATTGCCTCTTTTGAGTTTTAGCCATTCTGGTCAGTGTCTAATTGTATTCCATTGTGGTTTTAACTTGTATTTTTTCAATACCAATAAACATTGAGCATCATCTCATACGTTTACTGGCCATTTAAATATCCTCTTTCATAGGATGCCTTTTCAAGTTTTTTGCCCATTTTTCTACCAAACTGTCTATTTTCTAAATGTACAACAGAGGGAGCATTTTTACATATTTGGATACAATCCCTTTTATAAGGTTAAGTTAGGCTACATATATTTGTACTAAGAGAGGGATAAAAACACTTGCATGTCCTGTACTTCTATCAAATCCGTATTTTGCACATTTTCTTTTTTACATCGATTTACTGGGGGTATATAAAAGGCAACATTGTTTCACTTAGCAATTACATCCATACATAATTTGACATAAATAATTTTATACCATTTTATTTGTTTGATGTATTTTTGTCAGTCTCTTTGTTTTGTTTTTCATTAGACATACTGTATAGCTGTTTTTTGTTTGTTTGTTTATTTTTGAAGAAACAGGGTCTCATTCTGTTGCCCAGGCTGGAGGGCAGTAGCATCATCATAGCTCACCATAGTCTTCAACTCTTGGGCTCAAACAATCCTCCTGCCTCAGCCTCCAGACTACCTGGGAATGCAAGTGTGCACCACCATGCCCAGCTTATTTTTATTTATTTATTTTTTTTAAGAGACAAGTCTTGCTACATTGCCCAGGTTGGTCTCAAACCCATGGCCTCAAATGATCCTCCCACCTCAGTGCGGGGATTTATAGCCCTGGCTACTGCACCCAGCTGTTTTCCAGTAAACATCCTGAATAGTTTTTCTACACAAGTAAAAACATTTTACTTTGCGGTTATTATGTCGCATGTATATAAGTTACTTTGATATTATCTTATTCCTCACTTGAGGAAGTTTTAATACTTAAGTTTACAGAGCTAAAAAGACTTATTTTACCACAACTTCAACTGTGCGCAGGAAAGATTTACCTGTTGCACTGAGCAGCTAACCAATACTGATTGTGACCTCTCTTCCAGTTACAATGTGTATGTAACTAGCCTCCTTCCTCATATTACACAGACCAAGCAAGCCCTCTAGTTCTAGAAAGTGTTTACTTATTTTCTGATTATTGTGGCAATACTGGAAAGAAAACAAGTCAAAGAAAAGCTCTGAATCCATCAGGCTTCTTCTGGTGAAGCCACTGTACTCCCTCTAACTGTAACAGGACTATTGCAGTAAACAAAGTGCAATATATATAGACCTTCTTTCTATTATTTATGCTTGCTTTTCCACGGAGATCATAATATAGTTTCCTTACATTCGAATGAGCCTTCATAACCACTAAAAAGCCACATTAAAGAAAACCTATAGCACTCCCATCTTGGTCTCTGGATTTTATATACATAACAATTGGAAAAAATAATAAATAGTTTTGCTGCGAAAGCAGACAAAAAAATAAATCTACTGTAGGCTGTACATATGGTATATGTTTCTGCCAAGTTCTAAGCACTTAATATTGAACTAAAAACTAATTAACCAAATTTTTACTATAACACCTAACTTTAAAAATCCACATATAAGTTTAGTTTTTCCTACCATACATGCTTTAACTTTATTAGGTATGGGACAACTGCAGAAGGAGATGAAAAATCATATATCCAAATAAAGAAGGTTTTTTTTGTCTTAGTAACTAGCAACCAAGAACAGTATAGCTTTTAATTTACACTATCAAAAATGTGTACATAACTGAGTTCTAGACATACCTGAGAAATAAGAAATTGCTAGTAATATTCCCAAATCCTAATCAAAATATTGTCCACTCTGACTACTCAAATTATAATCATACACAGCCCTAAAATTAGCATTAAACAGTTAGCCCTCTCCCATATCCAGTCCCTCCCTTCACTGCATAATTGTTCATCAGATACTACTCTCATACCCACTATCTGTTTTGTTAAAAACAGAGCCAACTGAAAATAATTTTTTCCTTCTCTCCTATTTGGCCAACTCTGTAGTTACCAAACCCAGTCAAATGTCTAATATGTTTAGGACTAAAATGAGTTAATCACAACTTCTTCAGATTAAAGGGACTTTTAAACAATAATAAAGCTTACACAGGCTGGGACAAGAATTGTCCAGGTAGAAAACCAGTTATTCCATTAGCTTCTAGCTCTAATTACTACCAAAAATACACCCACAGTTCTACACAGGTTTCAATGCAAGGAAAATAGGACAAGCAAGCTCAGGATTGAGAAGTAGAAGAAACTACTTACCTTTATTTAATATTTTCCCCAAATTCAAAATAGTTTACAGTAGTCAATCACCTGTCTAACTAATGCTATCAAAGCAAAACAGGGGTAAAGACAACATGGCTGCTACATAAAAGTGACCTTTAAAAAAAAAAAAAAAGTAACAGAAGCATCAAGTTTACCTGATTCAAAGGTTGGCATTTTCAAATCACCTTGGTTCAGTTCTGTGCCGTATTTTAATTTGTGATATTTTGCCCTGAAAATTTAATAATATATTGTTTAAAAAATAATTTTTTCCTTTTGTGACTATTGCTATACATTACTCCAATAAAAAAACATTAAGACAAATGTGTTTCTTTAAACTTTATTTGCAAAGAACACCGAAGAATGTACCACTGAAAAAGAAAAAAAAATAAATTTCCCAAGTAACACATATATCCAAGTGAAGAAAAACTTTCCCTGATCTTTTTAATTCCAAAATTTAAATTCTATAACAAAACACATTTCAATTTAACTTTAAACCTCTTTTGTTTTTCTTTTCTCATATACGAATCTAATCAAAATATCATCTTGTATTTGGGCAAGGATTTGTACCTTTTAGAAAGCTGTTTAATATACTGTACAATGGCATAAATGAGAATAATATTGTTCTACTTGATTTATAAGAAAATGAAGCACAAATACCTTTCTTGTTTTAATGCATACTCTAACATCTTTATTCTTCTTACTAAATCCTTCTTCAAGTTCTCCTGACCTTTTCTTTCCCCTTGTAGAAATGCTATCCGGGCCTAAAAATATAAAAGATATATTATTTTCATTTTTCCTTAAACATATATAGGGAACTGAAAAGAGGAAAATAATAAATGCAAACCTTTGCACTTTTACTCATGACAGCAAGATTTAATTCGTAAAAATGGTTGACCAAATGTTCTGTTACATAACATGATCACTTTAAAAATAAATATAACTACAAATTAGCTATTTTCTTGTAATCAATCCTTAGGATCCCTGATATTAATATTTAAGCTTTATGTAACCTTGAAAGGAAATTTTTATACCTAAAATTGCACCTAATTCCTAACATACAAATCACAAAGAACTGAAAAGCAGTATTATAGCCCCAAGTAGATACATATATTTCAGAAAATGAGACATTGCTTATTTCAAAAAAACAGCTGAAGAGTATTTTGGAAGCTTTTCTTTCCTGAAACACTAGAAAATTTATAATCTTTCCATTTTACCACCCCACTCCAAATTGTGCTTCAATTCTTGCAATACCAGATAGGCAAATAGTTTATTGGGCCACCATACAATCTATGACCTCATTACTTTGCAAATAGTTTATTGGGTCACCATACAATCTATGACCTCATTACTTTCTGCTGTCATTTTTCTACTGTGAAAGGATCTTTTTCTTCTTAATTGTGTTATTTCCCAAGAAAGGCAATTCTTTGCCTTTTTCTGGCCCTTCCCAGAATGTCAGCCTCCTTTACCCACTCCACACTAAAGAATAATGTTGAAAGACACTGGCTTCTGTATGTGGACATTAACCATTATGCACACATTCACAACAAAACTTTCACATAGGGCCAGGCATGGTGGCTCATGCCTGTAATCCTAGCACTCTGGGAGGCCCAGGTGGGTGGATCGCTCAAGGTCAGGAGTTTGAAACCAGCCTGAGCAAGAGCGAGACCCCATCTCTACTAAAAATAGTAAGAAATGAATTGGCCAACTAAAAATATATAGAGAAAAAATTAGCTGGGCATGGTGGGGCATGCCTGTAGTCCCAGCTACTCGGGAGGCTGAGGCAGAAGGATTGCTTGAGCCCAGGAGTTTGAGGTTGCTGTGAGCT
>CAUYRT010058517.1:0-58272 GCA_963574885.1 Lepilemur ruficaudatus | reverse complement strand
TTTTTTTTTTTATCTTTTATATTGTATTTTTACAGTATCTTTTCTTTGTTTAGATATGTTTAAATACACAAATATCATTGTGTTACAATTGCCTACAGTATGCAATACAGTAACATGTTGTACAGGTTTGTACCTAGGAGTATAGTAGCCTATATAATCTAAGTTTGTGTAAGTACACTCTATATAATGATATCGTCTAATGATGCCTTTTTCATAATGTATCCCCATTATTAAGAAATGCATACTGTATACATCAATAGATGCTGAAAAGGCCATTTTTCAAAATTCAAAAGCCCTTCTAATAAAACATGTAAATAAAATAGCAATAGAAGAAAAATAAAGAATATTTACCAAAAACCAAATACTAAATATAATTCCAAGTGGCCAAACACCAAATAATTTCAATTAAAATCAGGATCTAGATGAGAAGCTCACTGTCACCATTATTATTTGAGTCTCAGAAGTTCAAATGAATTTAATAAGATATGAACATGATAAGAAAATTTAAAAAAACAGATATAAACACTGGAAAATAACAGATGAACTCTTTTTGGGGGGTGTGGTCACTGGTGGTATTATTGTATAATTAGAAAATCCATGAGTGACTAAAGAAAAACATCTACTGTAGAATAAATATGAGAACTTTGTAAAGTGGGTAGATACAAAGCAAATATACAAAATTCAATAGCTTTTGTCTATCAACAAACACAAACTGAAATAGGAAAAGTAGTCTATTCATAGTAGATGCAAATGATAATAAATTTAATAATAATGAAAAAGAAAAGGTTTACTAAAACTATAGAATTTTATTAAAGAACAAAAACATTGAAAAATGGAATAACAAATCATAATCTTGAATGAGAAGACTTTTACAATATTAAAAAGACAATATTACTGAAAATGTCAATTCTCTCAAAAATTAGTATATAAACATAATGCAATTCCAATTATAATCCCTGTTGGGATTAGAATTGAATGAAATTATCTTAAAGTTTATGTGGAGGAATAACTGCCTATGAATATATAAGAAAAGTATAAAGATTAGAGAAAGAAAAACTTTCACAGGTACCTCTCAGAGCCTTTGTATCAGTGGTAAATAAAACTATCTTAAAGTAGAAATAGAAGAATAACTTCCTGCAAATATATATTTAAAATTAAGAACATCCTTGTTTGTGTAGTGGTATAAAAAATATATTTTAAAAAGAATAGTGTAACAGAAGAGAGTGAGAGAGTAATAGTTGCTAGTCCAGATGATTCCTGACTTACAATGGTTTGACTTATTTTTCTGACCTTATGCTGGGTTTATCAGCATGTAGCCCAATCATAAGTTGAGAAGCTCTTTATGACTTATTATGATGGGGTTATGGTTTCTACTGAATGAATGTCACTTTTATACCACTATAAAGTCAAAAAATTATAAGTTGAACCATGGTAAGTTGGGGACTCTCTGCTGTGTTGCTAGCATTAGATGCATTTTTTTACTTAGATATTTTCAACTTAGGATGAGTTTATTGAGACATAACCCCACTGTAAGTCAAGGAGCATCTGTATATATATAATTTTAACATAAGAAAAATAGTAGTTCTATTAGTGGGGAAAGGATGGATTATTTAATATACAATACTGATACAACTGGCAGCCCATTTGGAAAGGACTAAATCTGGACCCCTACATTTCATACCATATTAAAAATAAATTCTATAATGTATGTATCAATGAATTAAGTGAAAGAAAAACCAGGACTATATGTACTATCTAGGAATGGGATTGTTTTAACCAAGACTAACTATATAAACAATGAAAGATAATTCGATCATACCAAAATGAAAAACTTTGATATTGTAAAATTTACCATTAAAAAGTTAATAGGCAAATTACACATTAGAGAAAAATGAATATAGAATATAATTCATGTCTATAATACACAAAATGCTCCTAAAAATATCAAGGAATAAACAAAATGTGGTATTAATATACATACACACGATGGGATACTATCCAGTTACCAAAATGAATGAAATCCTATTATTTTCACAGCAAAATGGAAGGAACTGCATATGATGGAGGCTATTACGTTAAATGAAATGAGCCAGAAACAAAAAGTTAAACACTTAGGACCAAAAAAAATGTGAGTTCCTTTCCCTATTTCAGATTAGCTTTGGGATTGTGTTACTGGCAAAGATATTTTCTAAATGACTAGTTGGTTCTAACCTCCATTCATTGCTAACAGATTAATTTTTCTAAACCACTGATTTTATGGTATCATTTTCCTGATTACCAATTTTCAATGATTCCATAATGTCTTCAGGTAAAAGTACAAACTCTTTAGACTTAGGGCCAAGGCAAGCATTCCTCTGAGATAGAGACATGTTTAAAAACTTTGCCCACAGTGCCCCAAACACACTTTTTAATCTTTTCATGTGGGAAAATGAAGGATTGCCTAAAAATTTAGATTCACCTTTAGAAGGAAATATAGGAAAACATAGATATACCAAAGTAAATTCCACTGTTTTTCTGAAATCTTACTTTGTAGTCAAAATGTGTTTCATATATCCACTTAAGTCTTATCACTCTAAATGGTATAATTGGACGGAATGATAGCAAATATTGATCACAGAAACAGTTACCACCATAGTTACTAATAATTAGGCATATTTGCAAACACAAAATAAATCAAGAATGTTGTGACTATAAGAAAAAATTTAGACATTTCCTTATATAGTTATAAAGGTAGTAGCTAACAATGGCAAAAAGGAATTTTTTTACCTAGTACTTCTTTTTGCAAATCATAGCATCTAGTTTGCAAGTTTACTTCCTGTTGTTTGGATGTCTGAATCTGCTGAGACTTCAATATGGCTGCATCTGACAACAATTTGAGATTTTTCATTTCCTCTTCAAGACATAGCTTATTTTTCTGGGATACTGTCAAACTTTTATTTAGTATGTCTATTTCTGTAAAGAAAATTCAAAGTTTACAAATAGTCAACATTGAATCATAAAACATTTCTCCAAAAATTGATTAGTTTCTTTTAGGAAATTAATAATTGAAAGCTGAGTTTTCTGCGATTATAATGACACCTAATGAAAAGGTTAAATTTAAATTCAGTAGCCATTCTGAAAAAGAAATGAGAAAAAGGGCTGTAATGCTTAATAATGCATGAAATCTTTTAGTGATTTTTTTAGCCTTTAAATTGCATTAAATGGCAATATAACCTGTTTTTAAATGCTTACATAAATAAAAAACATATTATTTGTGTAATGGTCTGGGTTTTATTGAAATTGCATTGTTTTCTTGCAAAATGTATCAGAAAACTACATTTAAATATGCTAACATGAGCTGGTTTGGTAGCATCTGTAAAAGAGTAACTAGGATGCATTCTACACAAATTATGAAGAAAAGTAGTAGGAGTAGAGAGGACTAGAAGGATGTAGGGTCTAAAATTAAATTTATAGGCAGAAAGCATTAGTTAATATATCTTATGAGTCTAATAGTACTCTGCCCCCCAAAATAAGACCAGAATTCATCATACCAATTATTTGTCATTATTCTATCAACTTAAATTAAGTTTAATAAAAATATGTCTTCACAACTCAGATGTAAATGCGCTACTTTTACATAATTTTGTGAGAAATGCATAGAGCACATTATCCTGCAGAATGATAATCAGCAAGCTCCCCCTTCATCATTCTTTTCTGCACTGCTGCTTTAACCTACCATTAAATTACAAGAATACACACAAAACAACAATATACTATAAAATCTGTACAACCACAATTAATTGAATTGATGAAGATGTGATCTACATGAAAATCTATATAGTTTGCTTTTCCAGAGGGTTCACTTGACATTCCCTTCTTTGGTTAGCGCATCCTGACTGGGCTGTGTGACGGATTCATCGTATGATTGGATGTCAAAAGAGGTCGGCTTGGTTTATTGCTCTTGGAGCCACCAGAGCAGAAATAGCAACCACATGGGTGAAGACCAGAAGTAAAGATATATAGGACAGACATGGCAGCAGAGGAAATAAGGCCAGCAAATGGCTACAGGAGAAGTAAAGCAGTGAGCTAGGAAAAGGCACTAAAAAGAGTATGACTTAAGAGATGGTGATGAGCAGGATCAGGAATGAGGATCAAGGAGGAAAAAGCAAAATGTCTTTGAGAAGGTACGTCTGGGAGAAAAAGCGGCATTATGACAGACCTGGGGCATGAGCACAAGGGCTCTGGCACCTTCTTCACTTTTAGTCCCTGCTCAAAATAGAAAACCTGGAGAAATAATTTGGCAGGGACCAAATAAGTGGGGGGCTACTATAGTCCAGTGATTATGTGGGAACTCTATTCCCTAGAAATATCTATATGCTAAAGTTTTAAAAAGAATATAGCTAAAGAAAGTAAGGTTAGTTTTCTTTTACATCTAAGAAGTCTTTCTGGGTATTTCTGTATCCAGAAAGGTGACTTATGGCTGAATAAACTGTACGATACCATACCCGTATCTGTCTGTGTTTAAGTCAGAATGACACTGCAGAGGAGCACACACATGCTGTCACCTATTTATCATTTGCCAAAATGGCACTGCTTAGGTTAGCAAGCTGACTCTGTTAATGTACACTACACTCTAAAATAACTACTCATGTCAGTGTGACTTTCTATTTAACATTAAAATAAAAACCTGCAACACAAATTTATTTGTAAAATATACTCTAACACATGGAAAAGTACAGTAAGATTTCAAAACTAAGAGGAGCTTAGTTACCTCTTGAAATTAAATTAAATTTAGTTAATTTAGTTACCTCTTTAAAAACCCTATCTCCAAATTTAGTTACTTTCAGTTACAGTTACATTCTAAAGTACTGGGGATTAGGACTTCAACACTTCAACATATGAATTGAGTGGGAGTTGGGGGACACAATTCAGCCCATCACACTATATTTTAGAATATTTGTTATTTAAAATGTTCGCAATATTGTGAAAGTTTATAGCCACTATATGTTTTTAGCTTTTAGAATAAGTGCTACTATATAATTCATGAGCTAGTGCAAGTATGATTATTAGTACTAATCTTATATAATCAATTTCTTTACCTTAATAAAAATTTTTCTGTTGGTTTTAGTTCTGATCTTAGTCAAGTGAATTTAAACTTATGTTAGGTCATTATATCATTAGGAAAGTTCTTTATATAACCTTATTATCAAGGTCATTATGTCATTAGGAAAGCTCTTTATATATATCAATTCTATATCAATTCTGATGTTACATAGTGTGATCATTAATTCACAAGACTTTACATAGTTTTATTAGCATAATAGGAAAAAAGCCTCAGTGACTAGATTTATTAAATGAAGGAATCAAAAAACACTACACAGATTTTTAAAAAACTTTTTATTTTAAAATAATTATATATTTTCAAGAAGTTGCAAAAAAATGTATAGGGAGGTTCTGTCTCCCCTTAACCATACTTCTGCTCATGTTGACATTTTGTATAACTGTAGTACATTATCAAAACTAGGAAACGGACATGGGTACAATCCATAGAATTTATTCAGATTTTTCAGTTATGTGAGAGTGTGTGTGTGTAATTCCATTCAATCTCGATCACAAGTGTAGCATCATATAATTGCTACCACAGTCAAAATATAGAATTGTTCTATTACCATGAAGCTTACTCCTGCTACCCTTTTATAGCCAAACCTACCACTATCCCCACTCATCCCTAATCCCTGGATACCACTAATCTGTTCTCTATATCTATAATTTTGTTACTTCAAGAATGCTATATAAATAGAAACATACATTATGTAAGCTTTGGAGATTGGCTGTTTTCACTCAACGTAATTTCCTTGAGGTTCATTCAAGCTGTTGCATGTATTAATGTGTTCCCTTCTTTTGCTAAGTAGTAGTAGCAAAAGTTACTGCACATGCCTGTAGTCCCAGCTACCTGGGAGGCTGAGGCAAAAGGATTGCTTGGGAGCCCAGGAGTTTGAGGTTGCTGTGAGCTAGGCTGACGCCATGGCACTCGAGCTGGGGCAACAGAGTGAGACTCTGTCTCAAAAAAAAAAAAAAAAAGAAAGAAAAGAAAGAAAAAGAAAAAAAGAAAAGAAAAGAAATGCACAAATCTCAAGTGCACCAATAGATGAGTTTTGACAAATGCATCCAGCTGTGTAAACCAAACACCTATGAAAACAGAGCATTACTATCACCGTAGAAAGTTCCCCTTGTGCTTTTTCAATCAATCCTGTCCTCCAAGACAACCACTGTTCTGTTTTTATCTCACCATAGATTAGTTTTGCCTATTCTAGAACATCATATATATAATCATGCAATATGCATTATTTATGTAAGGCTACTTTCAGGAAGCATAATATTTTCAAAGTTTATCCAGGTTACTGCATTATCTGCAGTTAATTACTCATTCTAATATATGTGCTCAGTTGTTTTTTTGATAATCCATTCTCCTGTTGATATACTCCTGTGCTTTTTCAAGTTTTAGAATATTTTGAATTCAGCTCTAATAAAGTTGCTGAATAGTCTCCTACAAGTATTTTGTGGACATTCTCTTGGGTATATTCCAAAGAGTGGAATTTCAGTTCAGGGTCTTTAGTTTAATAAGAAACTGTCAGGTCTTTTCTCAAAGTGGCTGCCACATTTTACACTCACCAAATTGTATGAGGATTCCAGTTCCTTCACTTCCTCACTAACACCTGCTGTTGTCTTTTTCATTTTAACCAATTAGATGGGCTAATAACGTTGAACCCTTTTTCTCATCTTTATTGGCTATTTGTATATCCTCCCTTTAAAGTGTCTGTTCAAATCCTTTGGCCATTTTTGATGGGACTGTTTGTCCTTTTATTATTGATTTGTGGGCGTTCTTTACGTAACTTGCACAACAATCCTTTTATTTTGTAAATATTTTTCTCTGTGACTTACCTACTTATTTTCTTAATGGCATCTTCTGATGAGCAGATGTTTTTAATCTTGAGGTCTAATTCATCAATTTTTGTTCTTCTATAGTTCTTACGTCTGTGTCCGAGCCAAGAAACCATTTACTATCAAGTCATGAAAATGTTTTGCTGTTTCTTCTAGTAGTTTTATAGTTTTATCTTTTATATTTAGCTTAATGATTTATTTTGAATTAATTTTTATGTATGATGTAGGAGTTGAGGTATATTTTTATTTTTCCATATGGGTATGCAGTTGTTTTAGCACAATTTGTTGAAAGACTTACTTTTTCCCACTGGAGTGTTTTGGTGCTTTTGTCAGAAGTCAATTGGTCATATAAGTAGAGGTTATTTACCAGGCTATTTTATTCCATTGATCTTTTATTGATCCATATGCCAGTACTATACTATTACTGTAGCCATATAATAAATCTTACGAATCAGGTGATGTTTAATCCTCCATCTTTTGGATTATTTGAATACCTTTTAAAGTGTTATCTTTTATAAATTTTTAAAACATTTTTATTTATTGATTTTTGAGACAGAGTCTTGCTCTGTCACCCTCGGTAGAGTGCACTGGCATCATCAAAGCTCACCACAGCCTCAAATTCCTGGGCTCAAGAGATCCTCCCACCTCAGCTTCCTGAGTAGCAGGGACTACAGGCATGGGTCGCCATGCCCAGCTAATTTTTCTATTTTTTGTAGAGATGGGGTCTCACTTCTGTTCAAGCTGGTCTTGAACTCCTGAGCTCAAGCGATCCTCCCGCCTCAGCCTCCCAAAGTGGTAGGATTATAGATGTGAGCCACCGCCCCCGGCCAAGAGTTATCTTTTAATTTATTTATTAGCATTTTAGTTATATATCTTTGTATTTTTTCTTTTAGTGGTTGCTTTAGGAATTGTACTAATATTATACTACAGTATATTATACTATAGTATGAAAATAGTAAATTATACTATACTTTTTAGTATAAAGAAAATAAATATTCCATCATGTCACATAAAATACAAAAAGAGTACAACCAAATGAATTCATTTACCCCCTCCCTCTATCTTTTATGCTCTACTTGTCATATGCTACATTGACATAGTTTATAAGCTCCACAATATAATACTTTTTGCTTTAAATAA
Organism: Lepilemur ruficaudatus; assembly: GCA_963574885.1. Classification (NCBI taxonomy): domain Eukaryota; kingdom Metazoa; phylum Chordata; class Mammalia; order Primates; family Lepilemuridae; genus Lepilemur; species Lepilemur ruficaudatus. Next base: position 50,211 of record CAUYRT010058517.1, on the reverse strand, counting down.
GCATGTACATTCTTTTTAAACTCAAAGGCATAAGGTCTTTTAAATTTACCCATATTTGTCACTGATGGTGCATTTTGTTCTCTCTTAAGGACCCTGGGGCTCTGTTCATTTTTTCTTATGTTTATCTCTTCAAACTCAATAATTTCTATTGATCTATCTTAAAGTTCACTGATTCTTTTTTCTGTAGATGCAATATGCTGTAAAAGTCCATCCATTGATTTCAGTATTACATTTTTTAATTTTTAATTTCCCATTTTTAATAGATTCTCACTGAGATTTTCTCTTTTTTTATTCACTACTAGCACATTTTTCTTTATGTCCTGAGCACAGTTACAACAGTTGATTTAAAATCCTGATCAGCTAATAATACCTACTGGGTCAACACAGTGTTGGTCTCTTATTGACTGTCTATTCTTTTGGGTATGGACCATATTTTTCTATTTCTTCCTAGGTTAAGTAATTTTGGGTTTTATCCTGAACATTGTGGATATTGTGTTATGGAGACTCCGGATTCTTTTATGTTCCACCATCAAGTATTGACTTTTTGTTTTGTTTTGTTTTAACCAGCAGTTAATTTAGCCAAACTCAAACTACTAAATCTCTTTCACTATTTCCCCTGGGGTGGATGACAGCTAAAATATCAATTATTTTAGTTTTCAATGGGCTGTTTAGAGTCTTCCTTGTGCACATGTATTTCAGAGATAATCCAGAGATTTGGAGAGAGTTTACATGCAAAATTTGCCCTCTCTTTTTCTGGTTATCACTTTTCTAGGATACCCCTCACTTCTCAGAGGCTAAGGCTGCCTTGATCTCTGTCTTCCAATCTTCGGACCAAAAATACTATAGATTTCTATCAGAATTTCAGCTTCCCTGCATGAAGCAAACTGTACCCTACCCTCAGTCCAACAGCCTTAAAAAAAATTTAAAAGGAATTTACCCTAAAACAAGGAAAATAAAAAATAAATAAAAGAAATCTATCTACTGTCATGTCTTTCTTTCAGTGTTTCTAAAAAAAATTTTAACAGGCAATAGGCTGTCTTTTAGAGCAGTTTCAGGTTCACAGGAAAATAGAGCTGAAAGTACAGAAAATTCCCATATACCCCCATCCCCGTATGTATGACCTCCCTTGCTATCAACACCCTGCACTAGAGGGGTACATTTGCTACAATTGATGAATCAACATTAACATATTATTACCACCCAAAATTCATAGCTTAGAGCTCACTCTTGGTATTGTGTATTTTATGGATTTTGACAAATGTATAATGACATGTATCCACCATTGTAGTAGCATAGAAAATATTAATAGTTTCACTGCCCTAAAAATCCTCCATGCTCCACTTATTCATCCTTCCTGGCAGAGAACTCCTGGCAATCATGGATCTTTTAACTATTCTACAGTTTAGTCTTTTCCAGAATGTTGTATAGTTGAAATAATACAGTATGTACCCTTTTCAGATTGGTATCTTTCACTTAGTAATATGCCTCCTTTTAATTTTCAACACTCCCTCCATTAAGTGCTTGGTTTGGGTCACTCTCAAATGTTTTTAGGTAGCTATTTTATATAGAATTTATGGTTGTTATCTGTGGGAAAGCTGATCTAATATGAGCTACTCAGCCATTAAAAGAAGAAAAGTTTTAAAAATACAAATTGGCATATTTAATAACAATAACCAGACTTGTCCACAGCTCAAGATAGATGTATCATAGTTTATCTTAGATCAGCCTATAATTATTAAATTTCAGGATTAGCATAGATCTTAATGGTTATCTAGTCTCCCAACTGGTAACAGGTTTAAAAAGTTAATCCTAATTCCCATCACATAAAATATCATTATTTCATTACTTAAGATGTACCATTTACCAAAAAAGGACAGTTATGTTCTAAATATATGTAACAAACCTGTCAAGGCTGTTTCACTTATAGATTTAATTTGTAGAAAAACTTCTCCTTTCAGTGAAGTCCAGTTTTGAAAATTATCATATATTTCATTTTTAATACTTGTTAGTTCTCTTTTAGTAAAAGTAAGTAATGAAAGAATCTTATTCCAAAAATACTTGTACTCCGACAATCTTTGACTGCAAAGTAATAAAAAATAGGATTTTTTAAAAACAGTAAGCGTAACAAAAAATATTTCTTAAAAAAGTAGTTTTGGAGTGACCATATAATCTATTGTCTAGTTGGAGACAATTTTGAAAGCAAAAGAAGGTGCTATTCATATTATGCTGAGACAACAGATATAAACTAGAAATATCTCAGTTCAACTAAGGTATATGGTCACTCTAACTCATTTCCATTTTGCCATTTTAACTACAAAGAAAGATAGCTAATTATTTTCACATGTATTTATTCTATTAATCTTTTTTAAAATTATTCAACAGCAAACATTTAGTGAAGAAAATTAGGTCAGAGCAATTTAGTCATAGAGCCTAAATGAGAATCTTAGATTCTTAGCATTCTTCCCACATACTATGGTTCCACAAGCAGTATAAAATTTGGGGGTAATAGTAAAACCATTCAAAGTGACTGATCCAGTGTTTTGCTTCACCAAATCCCACAGCTTAAAGTAATCACATGCTTTTTGTCACATCAGTGATTTTTATTATTTCAGATATCCTGGCTATATTTTCCTTAATAATCAAGCAAGATGAAGACATTCATTTAGGAGCTATTGGTGAAAAGGTGACTGAAGTCATAAAAGTGTAATTATTTGGTCAATATTTATCTCCCTAAATAGACTAAGATCTATAATGCAGAGGTTCCACCTGTCTTACTCATCACACTCTCGTTAGCATCTAGCACTGTGCCAACCACATATTAATAGTATGTGCTCAACAAACATTGACGAATGAATGAAGGAGTGAATAAAATAGATTCCTTATCAGCTGCAGGAATGAATAAATAAGAAGTGCTAAGGATGACTCAATCAGCACATGGAGCTGAGAGCTAAGGAGGATGATTATTTCAGAAAGCACGGAAAGAGTTCAAATAGGTCACTAAAGCAAGGAACCAAAAGTGAGGATGGAAAGCCTGATGTAGAGCCAAGAAGACCTAGATAAGGCAGGAAGACAGGGGCCAAGAACTAAGTCAAGTTAAGGGGTTAAGGGTCCAGTGTGAGGCAGCTGCTGAAATCAGGTTGTATACATGGGGATGGGACCTATTTGACAGCTGGGGATATTTAACAGAAGAAAAGACTGGATGTAGATGTAGATGCCTTTGTAGGGGAGAAAGGCAAGAAATAAAAAAATCAAGCTTGTTAGCTAAGAGCAGATTCAAGTTTTGTGGGACCTAAGTCTAGATGGTTTCTCCAAAAAAAAAAAAAAAAAGAAAGAAAGAAAGAAAAATGATTACTACAAAATTAGGTTAAAAAGTATCTAATTATTTATAGAATAAGAAAAAAACACTACAAATAAAATTTTAAAAGTTGATAAATTCTAATAACATTAAAATACAGAAAAGCAATAAAACATTTTAATAAGTAAAAGCTCTACAATACCTTTTTGCCTACAATTTTTGCCTACTGGCTCTATAATCACCTCTTCATATGAGAATCATTTTATAATATTACTTTATGTGGAGAGAATATAAACATTATATAGCTTTTCACCTAGTGTGGCCATTTGCTTTTTTACTGTTAAAATAATAGTTTTAACAATATTTAAACCATCACTATCACCAGGAGCCCTCCCAGAACCCTGGAAGAAAGTCTTGTGTGAGGACTCTGAAACTTAAGCATTATCTGGTTCACTAAATCTGCCTGTCATGGTAACCTTAACTTTCTCTGTGAAATATGAGGCAAAAAGCACAGCTACTAAGAGATGAACAGCACTGATGAGCCTAAGCAGAATAGTGAGGATTCCTCACTAAGGTATTAGAGTTTAACCATCTAGAAGTAGGAATAAAGATTGAGGGTTTTAAGGATAAATACAACTAAATGAGTAGAGGAAAAATAACTTGGAGTATTGGTAAACTCCTCTGTGTAGAAATTCTAAAGAATAAACACATACACACACAAATACTAGAACTAATAAAGGGTTCATTAAGGTAACAAGATACAAGATCCATATACAAAAACCAATTTTATTAAAATTTCTGTGCATTAGCAATGACCAATTCTCAAAATAAAATTAAACAATCCAATTCATAATAACATATACTCTTTTTAGAATAATAGTTAGAAATAAGTTTAATAAAAGTACAAGAAAACAAAACATTTCTGAGAGAGCCAAAGACGGCCATAGAAAGACATACCATGTTCATGAACTAAAAGATTCAATACTTTCAAGGTGGCAATTCTCCCCAAATTGATCTACATAGTCAATGCTGTACCTATCAAAATCCTAGCAGACTATTTTGCTATAATTGACAAGCTGATCCTAAAATTCATATGAAAATGCAAGTGACCCAGAATAGCCAAAGTGAATAAAGTTGAAATACTTACATTTCTTGATTTCAAAATTTACTAAAAACTACAGTATTCAAGAGAGTGTGGTATTGGCATAAGAAAAGACAAATAGACTAATGCAATAGAGTATCCAGAAATCATCTTTTACATTAATAATGAATTGATTTTAGGTAAAGGTGTCAAGGCAATTCAATAGGGAAAAAATAGTCTTTTCAACAAATGGTGCTGGAACAATTGAAGAGATGAAGTTAGATCTTTACCTCAAATCATACACAAAAGTCAAGTCAAATTCATCATAGATCTAAATATAAAAGCTAAAACTATAAAAACTTCTTGAAGAAACTACAGGAGAAAATTTTGTGACATTGGCTTAAACAGAGTTCTTAGATACATCACTATAAGCACAATCCCACAGAAGAAAACAGATAAATTCTATTTCCAAAAATAACAACTTTTGCCTTCAAAAGACACCATTAAGAAAATGAAACAATAATCCACAGACTTGGAGAAAATATTTGCAAATTATATTTAATATAAAGGACTTGTACCCAGAATATATAAGGAACTCTTACAATCCCATTATAAGAAAACAAACCAATTAAATGGGCAAAAAATTTAAATAGGTATTTCACCAAATAAGATATACAAATGGTTAGTAAGTGTATGAAAAGATGCTCAACATCATTAGTCATTTGGGAAACGCAAATCAAAGCCACAATGAGATACTATTTCGCATCCACTAGAGCAATTAAAATTAAAAAAGGCAACAACAAAGGTTGATGAGAACAAGGAGAAACTAGAATCCTCATCCCTGGTAAGAATGTAAAATGGTGTCGCCACTTTGGAAAACAGTCTAGCAGACTGTTCTAGCAGAAACTAGAAACAGTCTAGTTTCTTAAAAAGTTAAACATAGATTAACCATATGACCCAGTAATTCTACACTTAGGTATCTACCCCAAAGAAATGAAAACATACACCCTCACAAAGACTTGTATATGACTGTTATAGCAGCATTATTCATAAGCACCAACAAGTAGAAACAATCAAAATGTCTATCAACTGGTACATGGATTAAAAAATGTTGTTTATCCATACACATACTAGTAAGCAATAAAAAGGAACAAAGTACTAATAAATGCCACAAATAGATGAATCTCAAAAATATAATTAGTGAAAGACTCCAGATGTAAACACTACACATTGTATGATCCTATATATCTGAAATGTCCAGAAAAATGCAAATCCACAGAAACAGAAAGATTAGCAGTTGCCTAGAACTGGGAATGAGAACAGAGATTGACTGAAAATGGTATGAGGGTCTTTTTGGAGTGATTCAAATGTTCTAATACTGGATGTGGTAAAGCTTGCACAACTCTGTAGGTTTATTAAAACTCATTAAATCGTCCTCTTAATATAGCTGAATTTTGTGATATGTAAATTATATCTCGATGAAGCTGTTTTTAAAAAGACATGGAGTAATAAACTATAGGATCAAGGTTAGTAACAAAGTAAAGCCGAAATATAATTGAGAAAATGAGAAAAAATACTGACAGCCTTAATGAGGCTGATGACTTGAAGTGAGAGTGAGAGAGCTAGAAGGAGAGATTTTTGGAGCTAGCATTGAAAATTTCAGAGATGACATGGTCTAGATTTACAAATAAAAATTAAAGGATAATTACTTTATACTTCAAACAATTTATGAAAAATTCATACCAGGAATCCTCTAAAAGTAAACACTTCTGGAATATTTCAAATATGGCCTGATTTATAATATTAGACTTACATATAACTTTATATGAAGTAAAGTACAACTATATTCCATACTGGTTTTTAATATCTATTTTATAGGCTTTCTAAAGTTCATTTCCATTTTCAAAAGACACTTTATTCTGAATAGCAGATGCACTGAGCCAACTGAGGCATACCACTTTTGATCACTCTCTAGCAAGAGACAGGTTGGAAATGATGTTAGGGAAAACACAGAACGTGAAGAACATTTTGCTGGAGAATAGGTGATTAAGCCCAATTATAATTAAACAAATGGGAGAATAATTTTAAAGGAGCAATGTGACCCCAAAACACAGTTCATTGATCTACTGAAAGTTCCTTTTGGGCTCCATAAATAAAGATGATTACATCTGAGTAGAAAGCTCAGGCTTCTTTTTCTTACCTCTTTAAAAGAGAAGATTATAACCTTCTTCTCTTTATCCAGAGAAATCACTACATTTTAAGTTCTAATAGATTTTTTTTTTTTTTTTTTTTAGAGCCTGATATCTCACCTATGTTGCCCAGGCTGGCCTCAAACTCCTAGGCTCAAGTGCTCTGCTTCAGTCTCTCAACTAGCTGGGACCACAGGCACATACCATCCTGCCTAGTCTAATAGATATTATTAAAATAATAAACTAGTTTAAAATCAGCTTTTAGTGATACAAAAAAGGCACTGAACTTTGCAACCTTTGGTTTGATTTTATTTTTACCAATATACCTTTTTCTATGCAATGTATCTACTAGTGAGAGCATAAATAAAACCAGTAATTATTGTTTATCTATCACAAAGTTTAATTTGTACCAAGTGTCTAGTTGGATGGTTACTTCCCAAATTGCTTTTAGCATGCACTAATTTTTTATATAAATTAAATCCCAGACTCCTAATTTGTGATCTTTTAGCTGAAAATAAACAAAAATCACAGATCTATTGAAAACATGTGAATAAAATAAGCAGTTAAAAATATAATTCAAAATGATACGAAAATTAGAATATAGAATTTAAGTAACATTTCAATATGTATAAGTTTCTTCAAAAATTTAAAATACTGAAAATAACATGTAAAAATGTGAATAATGAGGATTAATTGTATCAGTCCCATAATATTCCGAAGTAGCAGTAATTATTTGATCTACTCCCAGTCTAACTTTTAAAATTTAGTTAATCCTACCATCCACAGTGGTATTTATTGGTGGACAAAACAGATGAGATTTCCTTAGCAGATGTGGGCAGAAGCTATTGTAGAAGCCAAAAATGAAGATTGATGGTCCTGATTAATATAGGACAGTTGGGGTCACCTGGGTGGTATCAGTCTGCTGGTTCAATGCCAGATTTCTAGGAAAGGGCAAAGGGAGTTCTGATGACAAAAATGGTCACCCATTTTGTGAGTAGATTTCATTCATTCAAAGATTATTCATTGAGCATAAGTTATATGTAAGACATTTATGAAAGGTAGATGACCAGTAGGTTATTATGAGACAATGCAAAAAATTAGTAGCCCAATTTTTTAACAGAAGATTTCTGGTAATGATTGGAAGATTAAAAACAAAAACTTAACATTTAAAATACTCACCCAGCATATTTCAGTCATCCTCAACCTGTGTCATTTGCCATGTTGATTTAACTTATTTCCCTTTTCTAAGAGCTAAAAGTTACTCAATCCAAACAGGAATCATTTTTTTACTCATAAACATTCTCAATATATTTGATTCCAAGTTTTTGGGTTTTTTTGAGACAGGAAGGATCTTACTAACTCTGGAGTCTAGGCTACAGTGCAGTGGCATCATCATAGCTCACAGCAACCTCAAACTCCTGGGCTCAAGGGATCCTCTTGCCTCAGCCTCCCTTCTGAGTAGCTGAGACTGCCGGCATGCGCCACCACTTCTGGCTTTTTAAAAAAAAATTTGTAGAGATGGGGTCTTGCTGTTGCCCAGGATGGTCTTGAACTCCTGGCCTCAACTGATCTTCCCACCTCACTCTTCCTCCCAAAGTGCTGAGATTATAGGCATGAGCCACCACCCGTGGTCCAATTCTATTTTTAGTAAAGAAAATGTACTTCTTAGTTTCTTTATAACATTGATTTCTACCTTTAAGTATTATAAACCCTCCAAAGATTATATAAAAGCAGAATTAATATGTTTTACCTTGAAGATTTCTAAATTTAGGAGGCCTATTATTATCGTTTAGAAAATTTCCCTATTCTATTACTTTTCATGTCACTGGACTATTAATCAGGGGGTCAAATATATCAAGAACTACTGGTGAAGAGGAAAATAGATTAGCTACTGTGCTTTCATTCTAAATGTCACTATAAAATAAGAACAAGGTGTTAATAGAACAAGGTGTTTTCCTGATCTAAATTTTATTAGTAAAACTATTCAGCTAAGATAATAGCTAAAAAAAGAAAAAAGAAAATGCGATGCTGTTTCTGCTTTTCTCAATCACACTGGATATAGAAACCATACTACTAAAATGTTTTCGAATGTTAAAATACAACCTTTATAATTTTCAATTCTTTAAAGATAATCTTACCTGAAGACTTGCGATTGTCTATGTTTAATTTTTAATTCATGTTGCAAATGACTCAATTCTTTTTGTACTCTCTGAAATTCATTTTGTTGACTTTTTAACTGCATGTTTGCATCTTGAATTCTAAAAATATAAACAAACAACATCCATTACAAGCTTAAATATTCTCTAATTACTATTTTAAAATTAAAATTTATACTTTAAATAAAAATAAGTAGAAAACTATGTCTTTATATATGTGTGTGTATATATATATGTTATATGAATATATAGAAAAAATATGGAAAGACACACACCAGTCATTATCTGTGGGGAGGACAGTGAAAATTAAAGGCAGGGGAAAAAAGTAAAGAATACTGAAAAAAGGCAGAACTTTTACTCTATATTCTTTTGTTTTGTTCACATTTTTATGATAAACATGTATAAACATAAATTACAATGTAACTAAAATATTTAGTTTTTATTAAAGTAATACATGTACATAATTTAAAATGTCAAACATTACCTTTTTTGGCTAGTTTGTGTTGCTATAACAGAATACTTGAGGCTGGGTAATTTATAAAGAAAAAAAGGTTTAGTTTGCTCACAATTCTTGTGGCTGGAAAGTTCAAGATCGGGCAGCTGCAATGGTGAGGGCTGCATGCTACTTCCATTCATGGTGGAAAGTGGAAGGAGAGCAGGCATGTGCAAAGAGATCACACAGTGAGGGAGGAAACAAGAGAGAGAGAGAAACCAAGGAAGCCAGACTCTTTTAAATACATGTTCTCACCACAACTAATCCATTTCCACCGGAGTGAGAACCTAACCCTCAGGGAGGACATTAATCTATTCATGAAGGATCTGCCCCCATGACACAAATACCTTTTATTAGACCCCACCTCCCAACACTGTCACACTGGGGATCAAATTTCAACATGAGTTTTGGCAGGGACGAACCACATCCAAACCACTGAAATTACTAAAAGATTGTAAGAACAAATAGTAATCATTTGCTTTTACCCCAATTCCAACTGCCAAAGGCAACTACTTTTAACTTTTTTCTGTTTCTTCTTAGTATTTACCTCCATATTACTAAATAATGTGTTTACACTGATATTTCCTAATATTTCATTTTAGATATTATCTAATGAATTATAAGTCAGTTCAGATCTAGATCTACTACATATAACTGAGACCTGAATATGATGGCATATAAACATAAAATCTCACATAAAACAAATGTGTTGTCATGATCCAAGAGAAAGATACAAATGACAAAAACAATGAATGCTCAGATGCAAGAATACCTCAGCAGCAATAAGCATACCCAATGGCCAGATCTTGATTTATAAATACCATTCTCCAAAAAGGAAATCAGAGCATCTTGGAGAACTAATTGATTCTAGAGTTGGGGCACGAAAAATTCAAGATAAGCCTAGAATGTTTTGTGGTGCCAGAAAGTAAGAATTGCTCAACAGAAGATGGGACAAGTTAACAGGGCACAGGTGTGACCTGAGAGAAGAGAACCCCTAATGTCCAAAACTAAGCAAAAAATGAATAATGTCAGTATAATTATAAATAAAGACCAGGCAAACCCAAATGGAGGGCTATTCTATAAAATGACTGACCAGTACTCTCCAAAAAGCCTCACGATCATGAAAGACAAAGGAAGACTGAGGAACTATTACAGATCAAAGATGACTAAGGAAATACAAACTCTAAATGCAATGTGGAATTCCAGATTGAATTCTGGACAGGAAAAAAGTCATTAGTAGAAAAAGATGATAAAATCAAATAAAGTCTGTAGGTTAGTTTATAGTACATTGGTATAAACCAATGCTAATTTCTTAGTTTTTATAATTGTACCACAGTTATGTAAAGTGTTAATGTCAGGGGAAGCTGGGTATCTGGAAACTCTCTGCATTATTTTTGCAATTTTGTATAAATCTAAACTTATTTCACAATAAAAATTTAAAAAAAGAATGACCTGTACATATACAATGAGTAATTTGTACATGTCAAATGTATAAGTAGTATAAATTGTGGTGTAAAAGGATGGGTGCATTTAAAATTTTGGAAGTTATACAACACTGTTTTAATAGCAAAAACAAAAGGAAACAACCTTTATGGTCAGAGTATGACAATACATGGTCAGTATTAGAGGAACAGTTAAATAACCTATGGTTCTCTGGAATACTACATAAAAAATTTAAAAAATAAAAAAATAAAGTAGATCTCTATGTCCTGGCATGGAAAGAATGCCAAGACTTATCATCAAGGGGAAAAAAGCAAGCAGTAACTTATAGAGATCAGTAAGTATGAAACCATGTATTTTCACGATAGTTCTGTATGTACAGATATGCACCTAAAATTCAGAAAAACGATGAGAACAACCTTCTAAAATAGGGTTACCTCCACTGAGAGAAGGCTGGTCAAGGGAACTTTAGTTTTTTCTATAATATTTAAATTATTTACAATAAAGATGTATTTATGTGTTACTTAAAAATTTTAAATTAGAATTTTTTAAAAAAACCTAGACAGTCTCTTTATGTGTGTATAAACATTTCTCAGGTATAAATGGGAAAAATTCTAGAAGTATTAGAAAGAAATTTAAAGGTATATTGTTCAATGATTAAACAACGTGTGTATTAAATATTCCTTAATACACACCTACTCCAACTATTAAGATTCACTCAGTAAACAATTCTGTTTTATAAAACATTTTCCTTTTTATAATTAAAAAACATACACATTAAAACACTTTTCAAGGTCACTTATTTTAATATATTTCCCAAATGAATGTTATATAATGTTATATAAATAGCATCACAAGCCTTCTAACTATATTCCCTGACAAATTTGGTCACATTAGTTCATTCAGCTTTAGCTATGCTAGTTTACTTTACCTCTTCCAAATCAAACTGATATGGTTAAAAATGACATGCCTGGAAAAGTACAAATGTTCACTTTTACTGTATATATTGTATCAACTTTATGAAATAATTCACAAAATACCACAATACAGTATGTACTGTGCTAGTACACAGTATGTTCTAACAGTCACAGAATTTGAACATTATGTTGATATAAGGACATGATGTTGTCTAGTCAGAGGGTGTTCCTGAAAACAGTGGAGACTAACAGCATGTTCTAGTGGAGAGAGTCCTGTACTGGGAGTTAGATGACTTGCATTATAATCCTCTTGCCAATGTAATCATAAGAACGAGCACATTTATTACCCTTATCTATTTCTTCCCAGTGTTTCTTAGTTAATTTGATTTAAATGGATCATGTGAGAATTACTGAGTTGTAAAACAAATGAGGGAAAGGTATAATAGTCCTTTCTTAATGATTTTCATTTTGATTATCAATATTGGTCATAATGAAAATATTCTAAAGGAAACCACTTTAAAACTCCTTTTTAACTTTCCTCCACTCTATAACGAAACACATTAGGAAAAACAACAAGAAAGCTAGTTACATCATTGGGGATTTTACCACCTGTAATTTATACTTTTTCTATCAAGCCCCGGGTCCTAAAGATTAATTTATAGTTTTTCCCTCAAACTGGTTTTGTAGCAATCAAAGATAAGAGATGGAATTTCAGGGTCTGAAAAAATGAAGGGGGAATTTTCAGGATTACAGCCTGCCACAGTCTGACAGGCAAAGGCATCCAAATATCAAGGGGAAAATGAGGACTGCAACAAAGAAATCACTCAAAACAAGGTAGTACTTCAGGAGTTCTTAGGAAATGGATTTCAGAAATTGACACACAACTGCCAATTATGAGAAGTGGCTTCTGTAACCGCTCCTTTGGAATTAACCACTACCTAAATGCATTCAGAAAATTAAATTACTTACTTTAAGAAAGTAGAGAATAGGGGGTCAGAAGTCTAAATACTATAGATAGATAAATCACTTAGGATTCAATAAAACCAGAAAAAAACTCATTTTGCTGAGAAGTCATAAGCACTTTGTGAAACCCTAGAGGTAGAAACCAAACCACTTTACCTATTATCAGGAACTACGGCAACTTCAAAAATGTCAACAGGAGAATGTATAGGACCAGAAATGTCACTAACATACAAGTATACAGAACAGGAGCAATATATAATACAAAATTATTTGTGAATACTAATACTTAATTTCCTGTTTGGTGGTATTCTATTGTATTGATTTAGAAAATTAACATGACACCCATGTATATCTCCCTACAAAATTCTTAGTTACTAAAATATATCCTTTTGTTAAGATAGTCTTAATTTTATACCAAAGAGTCATTATCCTGTACATTATCAATGTACTTTCGGTAATGAATGTACTCCTTAACAGCTTGACTCCTTCTGAGGGGTGCTTGCCCTATTGAGTTAAAGATCAGAAATATTTAGCTTTGCTAACAGGTAGAGGCATCAAAATTCTAACAACATTGTCTTCTAAAGCCATTATTATCTTGACTTTGATTCCACGTATTCATATTCATTCTCTCTCCCCTCTCTTCTCCCTTATCTCTGTCTCTCCCCATCCTCTCCCAAAAAGGAAAGAGAAAGACACCTTACATTGGACTGAATCAATATAACTTTTCAAATTAACCTCATATGGCCATTATTCTAAGTGAAATAACTCAGAAAGTCAAATACCACGTTTTCACTTGTAAGTGGGAAGCTAAACAACGGCTATACATGGATATACCGAGTAGAATAATAGATACTGGAGACTCAAAAAGGTGAGAGGGTAGAAGGGGGGTGAGGGATGAAAAATTACCTGTTGGGTACAATGTACACTATTCAGGTGATGGGTACACTAAAAGCCCAGACTTTACCACAATGCAATATATCCATGTAACAAAACTGCACTTGTGCGTCCTAAATCTATAAAAATAATATAATTAAATAATAAATTAACCTCATTTAATTAACGCAATTTGCGCCTTATTCAGTCTTTGATTATTTACTTATTTCTCACATCTTTTAACACACGGGATAGTTTATTAAAATAATAGATCTTTCTTTGAATAAATATTACATGATACTCTCAAGCTTTGCTAGTACAGAAGCAGAAGTTAAAAATCTTAACCCTGACTTAATGAAAAGTCAAATACGTAATTCAGCTTTGTAGGACTGATATATAATTCACAAAATGGATGTTAAATGTTTTACTTTATTTTTCTTGAAGGTAGGGGATAGAAGACAGTTTGGAGAAAAAATGAAATCTCTATCATTTTAAAGTGCTTTTAATAAAATAACGTTATTTGTATAAAACATTGTTTTAAATATTGCTACCATCATTTTAAAGTACTCCTAATAAAATCACATTGTTTATTCTTTAGTGGAAGAAGTTATGTTTCTTACTTCCCTTATTATTCTCTTCCAGTTCTGGTAACACAGTAGGCACTGATAAATATTCTTCTATTAGTTAATTCTAAAAGACAGAAAAGCAAATAAAATCCTTCGATAATCTCTCTCTTTTTCATGTAGTAGTTTCCTGTTGTTTTGTCCACTTAATATAATTATCTTTCTTTTGGGAATTATCAACTCTTAATTCAAGGAATAGTTTCTTTCCACCCCACTCTTCTAGGTCCAGTCAATCCTATGACCACTACAGAAGTTTCCATGTTTTATGACCCAACCCAACTGGCTAAGTGAACAAAACATCTCCCCCAAACCCTGTCAATTAGAGCTCCTCTCTAGGATTCTTTTCTTGGGACTATAGAAAACAGCAAGCAGTCCCTTTCAGTTAGCGGTAGATGTAAGAAGTAAAACTTAGGAACTGAGGGCAACTACTTTTCCTTCTAGGAGAAAGCTGATTTTCAGTTTAAGAGAATAAAGCCAACAAGCAAAGAAAAGCAGAGATGAAACACAAAAGGAAAATCTTGGAGGTGGCAATGTCCTTTGTTCAGGTTACTCCTGAGACCTACGTACATAGGCCCTTCCCGTGGCTCAGTTTTTCCTTGAAATATGTCATCATTGAACACTTTTTGCATAAGCCAGTTCAAGCTAAATTTTAGTCACTTATAACTGAGAGTCATAACTAATAATGTATGGCCCAGGATCTATCATACAGCAACTTTAAAATTAACTTATAAGAAGGCGGTTTGAAGACTGGATGCTTCTACCAATGTCCAAGAATGGAAAACATAGTTAAATAAGCAAATGACAATAAAAAGGCAATTCAGAGAAAAGAAATATCTTGAGTAAAAAAACTGAAAAAAAATATCACTAAAAGTCAGAGAAATGGAAATTGAAACTAATATTTTAATCTAATAAATTAACAAAGAGTTAACAAAAATGAGTATACTCAACATTGGCAAATCACAATGCAACCACATTTTCTTACATCATTTGTAGGAGCATAAATTTTTATAAACTGTTTTTGAAACTATGCATCAAGAAGCTTAAAAATATTCATATCCTTTAACCCAGGAATTCCACTGCTGGGAATGTAGCCTAAGGAAATAAATCTAAATATAGAAAACATTTTGGTTTGCTTTGGTTTTGAAGAAAGCTAATCACTGCAGTAATTTGCAGTAGCAAAAAATCTGGGAGTGAAATAAATGCTCAGTAAGAAAAACAAATGATTAATTTATTTAATCAATTCAACGGTTCTCATTAAAAACAATATTTATAGTAGATAAAAAATAACACAGAAAAATGCTTACTAGATTGCTAGATTTTAAAAAATAAGGATATTAAACTATATAATTAAATGTTTTTAAAACTATATAAACAATAAAAATAATTTAAGCATTTCTCTATGAAAGTTTTTATAATATAAGCTAGATATTATTCAATAGGTTAATAGGGAACAGAATTTGCACTCTGAGGACTGCTATTAGTGAAAAGTTGATCTCTACCAGGAACTAGCACCCTAAGAAAAGAGGATAAAAAGCTGTTGTTCTCCAAATACAGGAACACGCAGCTACACTGTTTCAAGAGCTGCCTGCTCAGCTGGGCTTACCTCCTTTCTTTACTGTAGGTGGTTATGAAATGTGTAACAATTTCTAGAAACCTAATTTTAGTAGACTTACATGATGTTCATGATGTCCTCAGAGATATTCAGGTATATATGTGTCCCTCAGCTAAAGATGTTTATTATTTTTACCCTGTAATAATAAAATATCTATAAAAATTATTTAAAACTTTTATTAAAATTCTTATAGAAAAAATAACTTATTTTGATTGTGAAACTCTCAGCTTCTAAATATTTTTCTCATTGAAATATACTTTTACAATACAATTTTTGAGGTTCACTGGACAATGAACACATTTTAAAAGAAGAAACTGACTCTAAAAAGTTAATATCAGTTATCTTAGAAAATAATATTAACGGCAATCTTTTTCATCTACTTTCTGTTCTCCAAATAGTCCATAATACATACAATGAAAGCAAGAGATTTAATTTTTGTTAAAGACTATATAATAAATCAGCAAATAATTAACAAATTCATGTTTGAAACTGAAAAAATGAGTATATCTGGAACAATATGAAAACCTATTTGTTAATACACCCCAAAATATCACTAAATTACATGTATTGTTTTAAATACTGGTCTATGTATCTGTTTTTCTTTTAAAAGATTCAAAATCTCAAAATATGTGAGCTTCTGGAAATAACGCAGAGAACTGTAAGAAAAAAATCATTAAAATTTGAAATTTCCTTTTCTTTCCAGTTTTGGATTTGCAGTAACAGTGATTATTTCAATAAAAAGAAAAGAGAATATGTGATAGCTCTGGGTCATTATTTTTATCTTCTGATAAAATTCTAATTACACTAGGGAGGAAAACGAAAACCAAAAATTATTCACTCAAAAATATGTATCACATGCTCAGTATGTGCATGATACCATACCAAGCCCAATTAAGCATTCAGAAACAAAGGACTGGCACCTATTCTCAAGTGGCTCATGGCTAGGTGTGGCAGAGTATACAAACGAAGACACTTACATTGGAGTGTGATAAAGATGGCAAGGGAGGAAGCAGAGAGAGGCAAGTAACCAGCTGCTCCTTTGTGTGTCCTGGAAAGTATGAAGAACTTTCTGATTACAGAAGTCTGCTTGCACCATAAGTGCTGTTGAAAGCAGGCAAGGAGGGAGAGGACTAGGAAGGAGGGACGAGGTTGTTTAGGGATAATGAAGGAAAGAAAAGAAAGTTTGTTAGAAAGACTTTTATTTTCTTCTCAAAATATTTAATAATCAAGAAAAAATGTGAGTTATTATGGTTACTTCCAAATCAAAGATCAAAGCGTTTCATTAATACTACAGTGACATTTAAAAATGCCCAAAGAATCATTCAGCAAGATATTGCATACTCTTAATTTCCCCATTCAATTGCCTGCCATACTCTGAGGAAAATATGCTTCAACTACAAATTATTAAATCACATAAAAAAATTATAGTCAAAATACTCTTGCAAATAGTTAAGAAACACATTTTACATTTGGCTACTTTTTCTGCTAATAGCAGAATACTCATAGTGTTTTAATAAATATTTTCAAACTCAAATCCTATATTCTTACATTGAAAGTTTCACATCTACTGGCAATGCCATTAGGAAATGTAATATGATTTTTTAGGTCATCAAATAATAATATTATGGTCTCAAGTTAATTTTAAGTGTATGCTTATGAGTTTCACAAAAATCATTTTAGTCATGAGGCTGTCTAGGAATATCATTACACTAGTTTCTTTGTAAAGGGTTCTGTGATAAACAGAACGCAGAGTGGAGCTGGTACGAAAACTTGACTGGGTTCTGTTACATGCAGTCTGACATTTATCTAATTTACAAGTCACATTCTGGTCCTTGAACATGTTTTATTTGACTTGCAGAGTGTTTTTTTTTTTTTTTATAAGCACCAACATTTAAATTTTGAGAGATTTTACATAAAGATCCACTTCCCCGTTTCTCTTCAAAAATCAAGTAATTCAAATACAATGGGCCTACTTTCTCCCTCCAAAAAGAGTCTCTTGAAGCAGCTGCCTCTTTTAATGAGCATGCATTTTTTTGGTGTACTATAGTTCCCACCCTGCTTGTTTCACTCATTTATTCTGGATATCCCTTATGCACTTGAATTTGCTATACCATTTAATTCTAAAATTTTCTAGCTGAATTTTAGATGTTTTTACAACGCACTTAAAGACCATCTGAATGAGCCTTTAGCTATCTGAAATATTTTTTCTCTGATAATTACAAAGGGTAGCTGCCTGCCATTCACTTAAGAAATTCTTTAGAATAAATGAATTCTACTTTTATTTTGCATTATTAAAAAATATATAGACAGAGATAACAGAGAGACAAAGAATGGCGAAAACCATAGGGAAAAGTTTGAATTTATAGTGATAGTTAACAAGATACTAAAACTTGAAAGCAAGGAAAAATCATGACTGCTCCAAAACTGTAGTGGTTCCTTAGCTGAGGAATTAGCTGATGTCTACTCCATTGACAGAAACTTTCTCACACAGCTGGCAAGAATAGGTCTTTTTTGGGTCTCCTTCCACATTAAACAATACAACAAAAACAAAAACAACAGCAGCAACAAATGATTCAGCATCAATTATGCAAAAGGCCCTGTGCAATATGCTTTACAGATGCATTTTCATTTAAACCTTTTGAGGAATTCTAGCTCCAGCTTCTCAGTTTCCTTTTGGTTCCAATCAAGAGATTTTTCCTGTTTTCTGGCAGTTTCCCTGGCAAAAAAAATGTTTTACTAACATTTTTAACCCTTATTTTAGTGTTGTCAAAGTGTGTTCTACAGTAAACTCCCCACCACATCCAAAAAATAGTTTCATAGTAAACTAAAATTGGAAATAACAGGTTTCCTTCCTGTAAGACTTCTCAGAGCTTTTACTATGTGCCTTAGTATATTTGGGCAGCTGTAACAAAAATACCATAGATTGAGTGGCTCATAAACAGAAATTTCTCATAGCTCAGAGGCTGAGAAGTCCAAGATCAAGGTGCCAGCAGAATTGGTGTCTAGCAAGGGCCTGCTTCCTGGTTCACAGACAGCCATTTTCTCAGTATAACCTCACAGGGTGGAAAGGGTAAAGGATCTCTCTGGGGATTCTTTTATAAATGCACTAATACCATTTATGAGTACAGAGCCCTGAAGATATAATCACCTCCTAAAGACCCCATATCTCCTAATACCATCACTTTGAGGGTTAGGATTTCAATATATGAATTTTAGGAGGATACAAACATTCAGATCACAGAACTATGCTAATATGTGGAATGAATCACCAAGAGAAGATAGATGAAGAGTATATTCCATACATAAAATTTGACCACAGAATACTTTTCCAATGATATTACTTAGGAATCCCTTGGAATATACTTTGGTAAGCAATGCTTTATTTTGTAGCATTAATTTTATAATTATTCTATGTGATTTCTTTTATTTAGTTGTTCACTTCAATAGGGTATCAGAAAGTTATCATCAAAAGGGGGAAAGTTGAGTGGATAGCAGATACTCCCTCCCAGAGATTACACTTTTCCTAGAAAGTTCTGAAGAGACTTTATCTGTCCACATGAGCCATTCTCTTCAGAGGGTACTCTGCCTGGGATAGAGTCCATACCATCAAACACTTCTTTCTTGTAAACGCTGTTTTAGGGGGTTGTTTAAGGCACTGCCCTACAAAGCTTTCTTGATCGTCAAACTGGTTTCTACCTCCTGACCCTTTATTTCTGCCTCTAAGTTCACCATTGGCCCATTGCTTTAGATAGACTTCAAAGATTCCTTGGGCAAGCCAATGTGCCCCATCCTGTTCCCAACTTGGAAAAGACAGTTGGGGCATGTTCATTACTCCAAAACCAATTTTCTGTCCCTGGCCTAGACAGTTTGTTTGACTATGGGAGAAGATTGACAATCCCACACCTAAAGATGTTGTTTCTATAATATTGGTGAAGTTGAATGCCAATATTTTTCTTGTAAATGATCATAAGGCCAATCCACAAAGATACATCAAGAGAGCTAATGAATAGTGTTTTCTCATACCCATAACTCATCAAACTGTCAAATTCACAGAATCTGATTTACCTGATCTTTAGATATCTACTAAGTAGCCCACACCATGAACTTTAACAGGCATGGATAAAAATCTCACCCAGTGCCATTCCTCCACCTGGGATTTGAAGACAGAGACTACATTGTTTCTTTTACATTTCTCCACTCTCCAAAATATAGAACCTGAAACCTCCCTTGAAAGCAAAGGCATAATTAGAATTCCAGAGCCCCTCAAGAACAGAGATTCTCCTATATATCCTGACCTTTCAAGGCTCCAGTATTCCACAATTTCTCTATTGAGAAAAAGATGCCAGCTAAGGATGATCTCTCGAACGTTTCTGGATGGCTTCTTCATTGCAAACAGGAAGTTTATCATTAGTAGGCTGGAAGCACTTCAAACAATCTAACCATCAAACTGTGCTAAATCTTAGCCATAATTCTCTCCTCTCAGAGTCTCATCTGAGACAACTAACTATTTATTCATCAAAGAACTTCAGTTAATGCAGAAGACTCGTTGGTTGGTCAATCAGCACTAAGAGTCAATATTATAACAGCAGGCATGCACAGAATTTTATGTGAACATAAAGAAGGACTCAGTCAAAGAAGCGGAATGGTAAAGGATGAGTTAGGGTCAGTGCGAGGCAGAGGAGGGCAGAACAAGCAAGGAATTTCAGAAAGGCACTAGCCAAAGCACAGTAGCTTGAGAGAAGACAGCACATTCTGGTTAATTCACAGTGGTTCATGTGTAGTGACAAGAATCAAAGGCAAACTGGAGGTCAGGTGTGCCATATTATGAAATTTGTACTTTTCCTCAGTGCTATGGGTACCCTGGAGGATTTTAAACAGGAATCAGATTTGCATTTTCGGAAGATCATTCTACCAGAATTTGTATCACTTGAGCCCTCACCGATCCATCAATCTGACTTTCCATTCAGTCTTCTCCTTCAGAAACTTGTCTCTTTTATAAAGCTCAACTTATAGATGCTCTCATTGATTGATAACATCAATTATCTACCCACACTATGGCAGTGCTTGTTCTACATCACAGCTATGGCCATATGATTCCCCCATTTAGAGACCTCCTGCCCTCCTACCTTTCTCCTTCCCCGCCCTTCTCCCCTCCTCATTAAAACCAATCCTGACTTCAGGCCTGAGTTCAACAGTCCCCGTCCAACTCTCTGCACCAATTCATTCTTATTGCTGATTATTTTTCCTACTTTAGTAAGTTGGCTTATAACTTGGTCTCTTGTAACCTTGTCTTCTATTAGTAACCCCATTTGAGACTAGATCCCTAATATGCTCTTTTCAGGCCAGGACCACAGTCTTGCAATTCACTTTCTCTAACTGTCACTGACTGAGTGATTAGACTTTTGGATTCCCTAGTATGAGCCCTGCCATCTGTTGGGACAACTTATTAATACTTTGCTTTGAACTTTGCTTGTTAACTACTCATCTAGATGCATCAACTCCCTTGGAAATTTGAGAGGTGTTGGTGGAGTGGGAGTTCGGGGGAGGTGGTGGAAGACTATACCTATATAGTACTTAAGACTTAGGCTCTTTTCCTCAGCACCTGTCCTAGCCAATGGATGGGTGTAATTCCAGGTCCCAGTCTCTTCAAGTAAGTTATGTACTTGCCATAAGAAACTGACACATGTTCAGTTGAGTTATGGGAGGTGACAAGTATAATTAATTCTAACTGTTCTCTCAGATGATAACCTGGGCCCTCAGACTGATCCTCACTGATACTTAATCTTATGTTGCACACCATAAAACAATCACCTATGCTTCTCCCTTACTTACCCTTTAAACTAACCCTTTAAGTCTTCCTTCTCTTATTCAGATTAAAAGGATTAATAAACCTTTCAATTCTTATACTCTTAGAAATTAGATAGTAACGGGCCTGTCCTGTAGTATTAATAATTATTAAGTATGGATTCATGTAACCCCAAAAGGAAAATGTATATACTTTTTTCTTACCCTCAAGTAATGTTGGATAGTATTTTCCAAAATTAAAATTCTCCTGAAATGTAACATTGTAAACAAACACAAAGATGCTTATCTAGTTTCCCATAAATCCTTCAGTTCTCTTTGTTAAAAGAAGCATGGATTTTAGAAAACAACTGCCCATATCCAAGGTTGCTGCCTCTTTTCTCATCTACCCTCTGTCAAAGTAATGCTGCTTAAGCATGCTATTATAAACATTTCAATATTCCTACATTCATAGCAGTCCCATTTGACAGACATGAAAATGGAGAGACAAAAAGAAGAAAGCAAGCTGAACAAACGAGGCACACGATTGGCAAGTGGCTGAGCTAGGATTTGAACCTCGGCAGCCTGACTCTTATCCTGCTATTAATGTGTAGTTGTCAGTACTTTGCTCTGGTTTTGTACCTTTTGATTATTTCTTTGTGTATCATTTTAAAAGATGGATTTTGACTTGCATACTATACTTAGAATTCTGTCTTGATTAAACTGATGCTTAACAGGGATTGACAGGAATTGAAGAGTGGAGAATGGCATTACCAAGAAAAGGAAGTGAGCAGCAGCTAAACACCACAAATGTCATGGGCATGAAGAAAAGTTAAGCAGGAGATTAATTTTACACATATTCCCAAATACATGTTTTTTAAAATCCCTCTGGCAAAACTCAGGGATTTACAGAGAGAAAAGAGTTCAGTGGTAATTCTCACGAACATTTGTTTTCATGGGCATAAAATGTTTTCAGAATCAACCTCAGTTAGTGTCTGTCTTTCAGCATGGTAGGGATTTGGCATGTTTCTCCTTTCCTCCTGAGAGAGAAATCCAAATGCTTGCCAGATCACTTAATATTCTAGCTTCCACAGCAAATCGCTTTCATCTCCTTCTAACTGCCTCCAAACTGACTTCAGATTTGGGCAAAAGAGAGAAAAGCATTAGAGAATAACTGCAACAAATAAAACATGCTTATAATTATGTGAAACATAACTTTTTAGTATAATTCTTGCTATCAACCCTAAAAAGCTTTCTAGTTGCAGGCTTCCTTCTCATGATAGCATAAAACACCAGGCCAACATTATAGTGTAAATGAGGTACTAAATGACTACCTTCTAACTCAGTGACAATTTTTAGTTTTACTTCAGCAGCCAACTTTTTTCCTTTAAAAGATGATAGGAAATGGATAAAATTTCCTATTCTCTTAGACATAGGCATATGAGTGCATAAAATGTCTAGCCAAAGAAAATAAGGTTATTAATAAAGAAGTCTATGATTTAGCATTTGCAAGAAAATAAATCTTCCTTTTTAGAAAATAAGAGCTATAAAACAGGTTATGTTAAAGTTAATTTTTCAAAGGCATTAACACAGTATTTTTTGTTTTTTGGCTCATATTCTAATTCAAGCTAGGGAGAAGAACCTAAAAACACTGGGCAAAGTCTGACACAGAACGATGATGACAAATATCCCAAGAAAATGCTCCTTTTAACAGACAATTTAAAAAACAGTGAAGAGCTAAAAGCAATAGGTTAGGGAAAGAGAAGACAAACAAACATGAGCAGATAAAAGGACCAGTAGAAGATGGCACATTTAATTACCTCTTTCCTCAGATTTGCAGACCCTCAAATCTGCTGGACAATTCTAACTAGGCATTTTCAATCCTTTTATTTCTCTTTCCCCTTCTGGGTCTCTCCAAAGTCTTCTGGCTTAATATCAGAATAAAGCCATTAACTTTATTTCACAAAATTATTTATTTTGCAAAAAAAAATGTTATTAAGAAAAGAATAAAAAAAACTTAAATCACAGACCTATGTATGGCTCAGTGTGAGAATGTTGTGGATTTGGCATTAGTTCTTTTAGTTGGTAATGTTCTATTTACAGTCTACGCTTGAGTCTGAAATATATTCTTTTTTTTTCCTTTTTTTTCTTTATTGAAGTATAATTTACATATCATGTCTTTATGAAATATATTCTACTATTAAGATTGGTCATAAACACTACCACTTCTCCTAACCGTACACTTGCTTTTTAACAGAACTATTGATTAGCTGCCTTCTTTTACTTTTTATTTCTTCCCTAACCCAATCCTCTCCCTAGTCTTATTCTCTTACCTTCTTTGACCATCTCTTATTCAATCATAGTCAAGCTTCATTAGACATAGCAAAAAGATACATAAATTTAGACTGTATATTAGACAGAATTATGTACTGAATTAAAAGGGAGATGTTCTTTCCATTTCCTAATATCTATCACCATGTTCCTTGTTTCATGATTTTATCTGCATATTAATGACAGAATAAGGACTAAACAACTACTCTTGAGTTTGTCAAAATAACAATATGATGATATAAAACAGATATAGATAAGTAATAGATTAATATATAAACATATATATTCAAAGAATATGTAAATATTCAAATCTTTCTTAACATATACCAACTGAAAAAAATTAGAAGATGAGTCATTCATAAATGAATGTATGAATGAGTTAACCTAAATTTTTATGAAATTTTTTCAAAGGTTGGAGGGAGGTACAGACAGCTTACCCTGATCCCAGAACCTTAACACAATAATTATGGCCCACTTTTAATTTTTTAAATTTCTGATAAAAATAATTCTAAGTTACATCAACTATAGAGTTAAAACTCGTATGATTATATGAATTCCTATTTGCTCTTTCCTGAGAGCATCAATATGTGCATCAATATGTACATCAGCAATTATAAATTCATCATTCAAATATTTTTCAACAGAGAATTCAGAATTCAAAACATCACTCTGATGACCACACAAAACATCTAAAAAATAGTTCATAATATGTATGAACACATTTCTAAATATGAAATCACATTTTTGAAAGAAAAATAATTTATCATTTACTAATATAACATTTGTAAAAACAAGTTCTCTATGAAAACACAGTTGTAAATGTGATTTTTTTCACCTTTATGTAATGTACAGTATGAGTCTTTTGAACAAAGGGTCTTGAAAAAAAACCTTTTAAAAATGTTTTTAAGCTTATCTACATAATTATGGACACAACAAAAATGTATAATTATTATGAAGTAAATTTTTTTCCTCCTCTGAGCCTTGATTTACTAAAAGCTAATTGTCACTTTTAGAAGACATTTCCCTTCTTGCCTGACTCCTTGTCACAACCCACTCCCAATTTGTGCAAGGAAAGTGTTAATAAATTATTTTCCATTTTTCCTTTTTCCCTGTTTCTTTGTGTCCTCTTTGAGTTCAGGCACAGGCATTTTATAAGGTGCCTGCCGGCTGGCAGCAAAAAAAATTACATCCCTCCTCTTCTGAGGGCAGATGACAACAAAATCCAGGAATAATCATATACAGGTGGTAATCTCAACATAGGAACTCACATCCATTAACAGAAAAATGGAATATAAATTCTAGGAAATTATTGTGATTCAATCTTTGAAATTATATTCAAATGATACACTTTCCAATGTCATTGACATTCATCTGAAACCACATAGAAGCAAAGCAAGAAATATCTTTCACAGCTCTCTGAGCATTTTTCTGAGTACAAATATCAGAGGATTCAGTGTAAGTGAGGTCGCATGCCGAGAAAAGAAACTGAAATTCCAGACAGCAGATTAAAAGCCAATGTAAATTATGCAGTTCATGGCAGAGAACCATCTATAGGTATACATGCATTTACTGTTAATAGAAAACAGAAGTGGCAGGAAGAGATACACTGTTTCCATTTCTCCTTTCTTCACATGGAAATCATTTGTAATATAGACTAATACACAAACTTGAGCACCTTCCAGGAGGTATGTAAACACTCCTATGTTATGTACAATGGTAAAATAAAAATGAAATATAATACGAAAATCTTGGCTTCATGATTCATTTCATACATTTCAATTACTCAGCAAATTAGTAAACACTTACCATGCATCCACCACTGTGCTAGGTCCTATGTGTAACACAAGGGAAGATAAAGCACAGTTTCTGTTCTTAAGGATTTTGAAACATTAAAAAGACAATACTTAAGAACAAACACCAACAAAAAGATAAAAAGGACAGTATATGCTCAACTGCTAAACTGTTTTAAAACTTAAAGTGCTATCCAAGATCAAAAAGAGATCAATGTGGGATAGAGCAACTGGAAGTAACATTATGAAAAAGAAGGATCTTGAAGGATAAAAATAATTTAACCACAAAGAAAGAAATGAAATGGGTAGTTTATTTTGGCTGGGGAAAAAAAACATGTACAAATATACCAAAATGAGAATGGCCTCCCAGAGAGTTTCATACTACCTTAACTCTATATCAAAATTAAAGACTTTTTTGACATATAGAAATGAGTTATTAAGATTAGTCATAAGTCCTGGGACAGTTCCAGTTTGAGCTTATTGTTCAAGAATAATTATTGATAGCATCCTCTTTTACTCTCAAAAAGTTTCAATTTGGACTATAAATTTTATGGTCAGCTTCTTTATAATGAGGTATCTCAGCAGATAATTATACTTCTTGAGATCCTGTCATTTAATAAAGATTCTTTTGCTTTACACATCATTGGGAAGTACATTTGCCAAGACATATCCTTGATTCTGACTTTTATAAAGTACTTGGTTTTCTAAATTATCACAGAATACACCAGAGATTGACCCAAATGTTTACAAGTCTCTTTCAACATGAGAGCCCAGAGGCGGCCCTCTTAGGATATTTTATTTTTAGAATCCAAATTAAACCCATAACTCAGAGTCCTCCTTAATGAAATATTCTCTTCAAATCTTAATAAACATCATCATCAATAAACATCATCATCATCATCCAACATTTGTTGGACATCTACTATATGCAGGATAGCACTCGGGGTGGACAAATTGGGTATGGCGAAGGGGGATACAAAAAATATAAGACATGGTCTCTATTCTCCAGCAGTTTATAATCTTTTGGTTGCTGTCCATCCACCCACCTACTCATCTAACCATCCATCCATCCACCCATCCATCCATCCATTGACCCACAATCAAAGCACATACTAGGTGCCAAATAAGTGATGTAGATAGTAAGTGCATGCATCCAGGATTACATTTGGCTATATATAACAGAAATCAGACTACAGCATATTAACCATATAGTGGCTAATTGTTCTCACATAATTTAAAGTCTGGAGAGAAGCATTTCAGGGTTGGTAGAAGGGCACCAAGATATCATCAATGACTCAGGCTCCTTCTGTATTTCTTAAAATTCATGTTCATCCTCACAGTAACACTACCTTCGCAAGAAGGCTAATCTGCCTCCAGCCTGTCTTCTGAATTTGGGGTAGGAAGAAGAAGAAAGCAACAAAGGGGAGAGGTGGTGCAAAATTTTGCAGAACCCCCCAGCAAGTTTTCACTCATGTGTCATTCGACCAAACCTTCACAGAAAGTCACCTTTAATTACAAGGTAGGCTTGGAAAGTGAGTGGTCTTTCCAGCATCTACAGGGAAAGCTCAGCTCTAATGCCCACAAGAATCAGACAATGGAGAATTTCTCAAATATACAAATCATATACTTTTTATATCTGCTCATAAATGAATCAATTCATTAAATACTTTTGAAACATTACTATGTGCCAGACACTGTGTTGGGTGCTAGGAATAGACAAAGCAAAGAATAAGACTGGTTTTCATGGAACTTATAGCCAGGGATGCAAACATTAAACAAATAATAGTAATTAAAGAGCATAATAAAAGGGAAACCAAAGGACATCACAGTAACCCTATAAGGGGTCAGCCAATGCCTTTCTGAGGATATGACATCTCAGCTAAGCCCTGAAAAAGGAGATAGCAAAAAGGTAGTAGAAGGGAGAAAAGGCGGGGAGATGGGACAGTACACTCAAAGGGTCAGAGGTGAGAGTATGCTACATCTTATAAAATGAAAAAAAGGCTAAGATGACTGACTAAAACAAGGAGAGTGAGGTTGGAGGGATAACCAAGGGCCAGAGATCACACAGACTCTCAACCATAGAGAGGATTTTGGACCTTATTCTAAGGCCAATGTGAACCTGTGACAGGTAAAGGTGTTGATTGCAATGATCAGATATGCATTTTGACACAACTACCTAAGTTGTAGAGTTGACAATGAATTAAAAATGGGCAGCAGGTTGTATGGGAAGATGATTGCAAATGTCCAAACAGAGAATGGACTAGCATAATGGCTGTATGGATTGATAAACATATGGACAGATTCAAGAAATATTCCAAAGGAAGGCAATAAAATAGGAAGAATCAAGGATAATGCCCAGGAAGGATGATAATCATAATTATAGTATGTTACATAAGTAATCCATATATTTTATTAAATATACATAGACATAAACCTCACACACACCCCATTTAACATTCAGAATAATGCTGTGACAAAGGTAGTATTATTACTCCCATTTTACAGACTAGGAAACTGAGGCAAAGAATATTTAAGTAATTTGCCCAAGTCCACACCACTAATAACTATTGGAGCCAGGATTCAAACCCAATCAGTCTAAGAATGGAAAAATAAGCACCACATGTACTCACCATCAAATTGGTGCTAACTGATCAACATTAAGGTGCTCACATGGTAGTAAGATTCACTGGGTGCTGGTCAGGTGACGGGGTGGGGTAAACTCACAACTAATGGAAGCAGAGCACACTGCATGGGGGAAGAGCACACCTCTAGCCCTGGCTTGCGTGAGGCAACGGCATTATATGTAACCAAAATGTTTGTACCCCCATAATATTCTGAAATTAAAAAACAAAAACAAAAAACAAACCCAATCAGTCTGACTGCAGAACTCAGACTCTCAATACTACCTTAATGCTGCACAGTGACGATGGGTGTAACGTTTCCTAAAGCTAGAAATACAACAGCAGCAGGTGTGGAAGGAGGATGACCAGTTCACTTGGTGCACGTTGAAGCCTGTGATGCAGCCAGGTGAAGATGCTGAACAGAGAGTTGAAAAAAATTAGTCTGGAGCGCACAAGAGACGGAGATTCGGAAGCCTACGACACAAAGAGGATAACTAAAGCATTGGAGTCGAATAAGGGCAACTAGAAACTGAAGAGAGAGAGTAAAAATAGAAGAGAGTCGTGGACATAGCCCCAAAAGGCCCTGTTATTTACACAGCAGGAAGAAGTGGAGAGGCCAAGAAAGAATAAGAGAAGCAATAGGTATCATGAGAGTCCACATAAAAACCAGAATGATACGATAATATGGAAGTAAAATAAGAGATTGTTTTGGATAGCAGGGGTAAAATACTGTGGCAAATACTGCTAAGAAGTCAAGAAAGATAAAGAACGTGCATATTTTTTAGATTTAATAACATGGAAATAAATGCTGACCTGAATTAGAACATTTTTTTTTAAATGACGACGCGATGCATGAGGCCAGATTAAAGTGAACTGAGGGATATATGCATGTGAGAAAATGAAGGCAGTAAGTCCAGGTAATTTATTTAATAAGACTGGCATGAAAAGAAAGAGAAAGCTGAGATGGTAGCTGGAAGAAGCCTTAGAATGAGTAAAGGTTTCATTTGTTTGCTTAAGGAGTCCTGAGGAAATATTGTTAAAAAGAAGGGACTTTTAGAGAATGATACAAAAAAGATACAAAAAGATTTTTAAAAGAAACTTAGCCAGGCATGGTGGCACGCGATTATAATCCCTAGGCTAAGGCAGGAGGATCACTTGAGCCCAGGAGTTCAAGGCTGCAGTGAGTTATGATCGCACCACTGCACTCCCGCGTGAGCGACAGATCAAGACCCTGTTTCTAAAAAAAATTTTTTTGAAAAAAATCATTCCATTGCTAAGCTAAAATAACATGATCTCACTTCTTTGTTCAGACCTTGTGGTAAGCGAGGCAGTTAAGGAGGTGGGCGGAGGGATGAGGATTGAGACAACAGAAAGACAAGCCAGGACTGTGTTCTTCAGAATGGTTTTGCTGCTTCCTTGATGAACAGCAGCATGGAGTCCAGCATTAGAAGGGGTGGCCACCTACTGCCTATTAGTACTGGCTTCAGAAACACAGAGAGTGGAAGTTCTCACGAAGGCCTACTTGCTCTCCTGCATTATCTCCCTTAGACCTCTTGGGATTTCTTCTAGTGTTAAGTCATCCTTGCTTAAACATATAAATAAACAAAAACCTACCTGCCCAACCCTTGCTCCACTCCTACTCCTATAAAAAGGCTACGAATATTAAAATCCCTGGAGCTCAGGTGAAAGTATTTACAGGAAAGCTGAACTTAACTTTTGACCCTTAAGATTGATATATTTGGTTTCTTGGTTTTTGTCCAACACTTCCCTTTCTTTTTCTACCTATGTAGTTAATTTAATTGTGTCCTTTTAAATCACCTCATATCCTTTTTGAGAAGAAAAGGGTTGTAATAAATAAAAGTAATAATCAAGTTCTAAAGTTCTGCTTTCCATAAAATCTACTCCACTGAGCAGAAACACAGGCTGTGAACCTAATCAAAGTTGGGCTAAGCATTTTAAAATGCCAATTAAATTGGAATTAATTGTGCGAGGGATAAGATCAGGATATTTCCTAGACCCAAGAACTTCCCTTGCAATATTAGTCAATGTTTAGATATCCAAAGTATGTGGGAATGTGATATCTACAGGGGAAAATAGTATACTATTAACCTTAGTTAACAAACATGGAAAGGAAAAAGAGGAAGGTGAGGGAAATGAAAGGCAACCGAATTCCTAACAGGCACTCCATCCCTGTAAAGTAGCTCTTTCTCTGATCATTTTACAGATGAAGAAACCAAGGCATAGAAAGATTAAGAGGCAAGGTCATGAAACTAGGTAATAGTGGAGCCCGTACTGTTTATACCATATCACACACTGCTTCCCTTTTAATTCATTCTTATAATTCCCACTAGCATTTAGCCTAATAAAAAATGTATTTTATTTGTTATAATCATAAATAACTAATTTTAAGTAGGAAATTCAAGGTGGAAAGGTGAATAGAAAGAATGATGAATGACTGGACCTGAAACTCAATACTGCTGAATAAAAAGCTTGGGCAGGCGGAGAATATCTTTAAAAAGACAAAGTAGAAAAAATGTACCTTATTCTGGTAACCATGTTGCTACAGCAACATCATAATGCTACACAGGGGTCTGTCAAAATTATACTGGTAATAAAAGATATATTTGTACACATAGGTATATCAATATTGTTGAATAAATATCAATCTTTATAACCCTGCCAGATCTAGTAACAGGAAAACTGAGTAAACATTGTTTATACCAATTGTAAAAATGCTTGTCAACTTCTACTTACTGTTTGCATGTGTCCACAGAGAGAAGGAATAAAAGAAAACAGTCAGTATGTTCTACACCTAAGGACTTTGGTCTAGAATGTAACCTAACGCTGGCGTGGGAGAAAAATGAAAAGAATAACAAAAGGATTAGTCTTAGAACTACATGGTATGCATAAAACTTGTTTACATTCCTCAAAGTTCAAGTAATACATAGCACAAATATGAATATAATATATTCATATCTATACATCTAGACTAAAAAATGTGGTATGAGCTTCTAGGTTTTATTGTTTGTTAATGGCTCTCCATTTACTGATGCCATTTTAGTGGCCTGAAAAAGAATAAAAGCATTTCTACAATGGTACTTAACCTTTTTTCCCTGAGTGCTGCAAAAGTAGAAAAAGAAGAAGCTTGTACAAGACATGAACAGAAGACCTTAAAAAGGGAGTCCTTGATATTATTTCTTTTCCTCAGATACTATTTTTCTTACTTACAAGGAACTAAAGGACTAGTACCTAGAATATAAAAAGAATTCTCAAAACTCAGTTTACTCCAATTACACAATGGGCAAGTGGTATGAACAGACATTTCACCAAAGAAACAAGTAGCAAATAAGCAAATTGTTTGTTATTGATTGAATTGTATCCCCCACAAAATTCATACATTGAAGCCCTATTCCCCCAATGTGACTATATATGGAGATAGGGCCTTAAGTAGGTAATTAAGAATAAATGAGGTCATTAGGGTGGGGCCAAAATCCAAGAAGACTGGGGTCCTCATAAGAAGAGGAAGGGATACCAGAGATATCGCTCGCTCTCGCACGCTCTCTCTCTCTCTCTGCTCACACACAAAGAGGTCATATGTAGACAAAAAAGAAAACAGCCACTTACAAGCTGGGGGGAGAGGCCTTACCAGATTCCGAATTTCCTGGTATCTCCATCTAAGATTTCTAGCCACCAGAACTGTGAGAAAATAAATTTCTGTTGCTTAAGCTACCCAGTCCATGGTATTTTGTTATGGCAGCCCTAGTAGACTAATACACACATGAAAAGATGTTTAACATCATTAGCCATCAGAGAAATGGAAATTAAAACCACAATGAGGTACCAGTATCAAATGTTGGTGAGGATAAGAAGAAACTGAATGACTCTTATATTGCTAATGAGAACACAAAATGTCGCAGCCACTCTGGAACACTATTTGGAAATTTCTCATATAACTGAGCATGCAACTCCCCACACAACCCATCCATTGTGCTCTGAGCATCTATCCCAAAGAAACAAAAATTTACATTCACACAAAAACCTATACACAAATATTCAGAGAAGCTTTATTTGTAATTGTAAAAACCTAAAAACAACCCATATTACCTTCTGCGAATGGTTAAGGCAAACAGTTAAACAAAATGTGGTACATTCATACCATAGAATACCACTCAGCAATAACAAGAAATGAACTATTGACATACACAAGAACTTGGATGAATCTTCAGGGAATTATGCTGAGGGAAAAATATATCCGAAATATTACATACCCTGTGATTTTGTTTATATAACATTCATAAAAGGACAAAATTATAGACTGGTGGTTGCCAGGGGTCAGGAGCGGGAAGGAAGAAGGTTGGTTGTCACTATAAAGGGACAACATGAGAAAGCTTTATTATGATGGAACTGTTCTGTACCTTGACCATATCAATGTTAGCATCCTGGTTGTGATACTATATTATAGTTTTATGAGTTGTTACCATTAGGGAAACCGGATAAATGGTAAACAAGATCTCTATTCTTTCTTAAAAATGCATGGTAATCTATAATTATCTCAAAATTAAAAGTTACATTTTAAAATTAATCCTAAACACAAATATTTCTGCTCAATAACCTGCCATTATGGCTTTTCAATTTTCTGAAACACTCAGCTGTGATCAGCGTGCCACTGTGTGATTGCAAAAAGTATAATTTACCAGATGTGTCATTCTAGACTGCTAGTAAGTATCATAAACTTAAACCAACAGCTTCAATAAGCTGGACTTCATTAAAATTAAAAACTTATGCTCTGCAAAAGACAATGTCAAGAGAATGAGAATACAAGTCACAGGCTGAGAGAAAATATTTGAAAAAGCCACATCTGATAAAGGGCTATTATCTAAAATATATTTAAAAAACTCATAAAACTCAACAATTAAAAAAACATGATTTAAAAATGGGCAAAATACCTGAACAAACAACTCACCAAAGAAGATATACAGATGGCAGGCCTATGAAAAGATGTTCAATATTATATGTCACTGGGGAATTACAAATTAAAACAATAATGAGATACCACTATGTACCTATTAGAACGAACAAAATCTAAAATACTGAGAACACTCACTGCTGGCAAGGATATGGAGCAAAAGGAACTCTTATTCATTGCTGGTGGGGATGGATGTAAAGTAGTACAGCCATTTTAGAAGACAGGCAGTTTCTTACAAAACTAGCCATACCATATGATCCAGCAATCATGCTCCTTTGCATTTATCCAAATTAATTGAAAATGTGTTTTCCCACAAAAACCTGGACATAGGTGTTTGTAGCTGTTTTATTTATAATTGCTAAGACTTGTAAGTAATCAAGACAATGGAATAAATAAACTGTAGGACAAAGAATGTATAAATAAACTGTGTAACATATAGATAATGGAATATTATTTAGCACTAAAAGGAAATGAGCTTATCAAGCCATGAAAAGACATGAAGGAAACATAAATGCATATTATAAAGTGAAAGAAGCCGATCTGAAAAGGCTACATACTGGGTGATTCCAACTATATGCTATTCTAAAAAAAGCAAACCTATGTAGATATTAATAGATATATGACAGTATGGATCAGTGGTTGCCAGCTGTTAGAGGGAAGGAAGGATGCATAGGTGGCGCACAGAGGATTTTTACAGCAGTGGAACTATTCTATACGATGCTACAATGGTGCCATGTCATTATACATTTGTCAAATCCCATAGACCTGCGGTCCCCAACCTCCGGCCCAGGACCGGTACCTGTCCACCGGCCTGCTAGGGACCGGGCTGTGGAGCTCCGCCAACCGCCTTCCATGAAATTTAGGAAGATGGTGAGGGGAGAGGGGCGCAGAGCAGGAGGTGAGTGGCGAGTGGAGGGGTGAGCCAGAGAGAAGCTTCATCTGTACTTACAGCCTCTCCTCCCCGTCGCTGGCCTCACTGCCTGAGCTCCGCCTCCTTTCCCCTCTCCTTGCTCCTCAATGCCCCCCTTGCTCCCCTCCACCCCCTAAAAAATTGTCTTTCCTCAAATCGGTCCTGGTGCCAAAAACAAAAAGGCTGGGGACTGCTGCCATAGACTGTGTAACACCAAAAGTATACTGCATGACCCTAGTATAAACTGTACACTTTAAGTGATAGGGAAGTGTCAACGTAGCTTTATCAATTGTAACACATCTATCATCGTGCTGTGGGATGTCCATGGTAGGAGAGGTTGTGGCGGGGGAGGGGAACTGGGGTATGTCAGAAGTCTCCCTTCCGCTCATTTTGCTGTGAACTTAAAACTCCTCTAAAAAATTAAAGTTCATTGATATTTTTAAAGTCAGTATAAAATATTTATTAAGTGAAAAGATACAAACTATGTTTTAAAAATCAGTGTTGACAAATCTAAGTGGTCAAGAAGGATATTCTAGACTAACAAAATATTTGTAATCCAAAAACATAGGTTTTACATACTCCATAAACTTAATTTTGACATAGAAACTGTTAAATCCACATTTATTTTGGAAAATCTCAATATTTCCTCGTGATTTGTCAAATTAAATAGATAAAACTAAAAATATGTAGAATTTGAATAGTATAATTAGCCAGTGTAATTTAATGGATCTATTAGAAAGTCATATTGATAAAACACAGACTATATACCCTTTTTAAGTAACTGTGAAATATTTCCAAAAATGCATTATTAAACTCGTAAGTTCTCCATAAGAGGTTACATTTTCTGTCCACAATGGAATAAAAATAGACATAAATAAAAGGATAGCAAAAAACAAGCCAATCTACTTAGAAATTTAAAAATATTCTTCCAAGTGTTTCTTGTATAAAAAGGAAATAGAAACTAAACTTCCATCTTATTTAGAAGTAAATGAAAATGAAGTGCTATTATCAAAAGGTTTGTTGTTGCCAAAGCTTATCGCCACAGGGAAACATGATAGCTTTAAAATATATTTATTAGAAATAGTAACTGAAAACAAATGAACCAAGAGTTCAATTTAAGTAACTAGTAGGAGAACAAGAAATTTTAAAAAGGATAATAAAAATAAACAAATGCAAACAAGAGCATAAGTTAATTATATAAAAAAAGAAACATTTTATTAATTAAACCAAAACCTGGTTCTTTAAGAAGGCCAATAAAACAGACAAATCTGTATATTTTCCTAGGAAAAAAGTTCTTTCTCTCTCCCCCTTCCTCTCTTGTCTCTTTTTCAATCAAACACAAATAATCAACTCAAGAAAAGAGAAAGAAGGTCATAACAGATACAGAGGAAAACTTTTAAATAAGAGGATATTATTAATACATAATCCTAAATATCAAGAAATTTGAAATGCCAAGTGAAATGCTTGATTGTCTAGGAAAATACCAATTTCCAAAATTGACTCAAGAAGAGGTAAAAATCCATAAATAAACCAATAATTATAGAGGAAACATAATGAGTCATTAAAATTCTACCCCTCTAAAATACACATTTTTCATGAAGTTCTACCAAAGTTGGAGAAACGGGTAACTTCATGTGTTATTCGAAATGTCTAGTGCACACAAAACATGGAAGGCTTCTTAACTTGCCTAAAAGACTGATATAAGCCAATCTTTATACAGTTAAAAAAGAAAACTATAGGCCAAACTTACCTGCAAACATAGATGCAAATACCTATGTAAAATATTAGCAAATTAATCTAGCACTATATTAAAAGAACAATGCTCTTCATAAACTGTTTCACATATAACTAGTAGTATGGGCAATTATTTTAGTATTACAGAGACACTTTTATCTTAATAAAGAAATGCTCCAAAATTGAAAAGTTTTTGAGTGTCAACATGACATTCAAAGGAAATACTCTTGTAGCGTTTCAGATTTCAAATTTCTGGACTAGAGATGCTTACAAGGTCTATATACTGTAAATACTCCAAAATTTGAAAAAAATCCAAAATCCAAAACATTTCTGATCTCAAGGATTTTAGATAAGTTCCCGAGTAGCTGGGACTACAGGCCGCGCCACCACACCTGGCTCATTTTTTGTATTTTTTGTAGAGATGGGGTCCTGCCATATTGCTAAGGCTGGTTTCAAACTCCTGTGGCCTCAAGCGATCCTCTTGCCTTGGCCTCTCCAAGTGCTAGCATTACAGGCAGGAGCTACCAAACCACACCCAGCTGCTAACATTTATTTTTAAATGGTTTTGAATTTTTAGATTTATAGACTAAGTCTTTCGTGTTTAGAAAAGGATACCAAGACATTAAAATTAGTGGGTGATTTTAAATGATTGAAATTGGAATAAAATTAAAGAATGGGTTCCTAATGCTGTACGATCTAATCAGCAATTTAGTCTGCCTAAAGACACTTCAATGAGCCTATACAGACAGTTCCAATAGAAGGGTTTTTGCTGGTGTTTTATGATTTTTCCTTTTTCCTATGAATGAAAATTTCTAGATTTAAAGTAACAGTAAATATTAGTAGACCTTGAGCTAATGGATTTCATGAATATCATATGTATGTAAAAGAAACTTTCTTAAACCTCTTAGAATTAATTATTTTTATTAAATTTTATATAAAAGTATGTAATTACATTAAGTGCCAGTTGAGCCAGATATTTCTTAGTCCTTTATACAGAAAATTTTTTCTCATAGTTTCTTCAGTTTTATAATTTTATTATTTTATAATTTATATTATTTTATAATATTTGCCTGGAAAAATTAAAAAATTTGAAGTATTATTTAAAGTTTTTAATTTAGAGGATTTTTGCCTGTCAGGGATTCTTTTGTTTGTTGTTATTCACACTCTACTTTCTTTAATAAAATGTTGTATTATATACAAGTAATACTAAACACGTAAAGTCAAAGAAGTGTATAGAATAAAAGCCAAGAAAGTCCCTTTATACCCTGCTGATTGTCATCTTCTTACTGGAGGTAATATCACTTTTAATGGTTGAGTGTGTATCTTGCTAGATCTTTCATTGTACCATTACATTAATTATTACATGGATTTCCTTATTCTTTATCTTTTAATAGGCTAGTTTTTAACATAAGCAATATATTAAATATATTGTTGTATAACTTATGTTTGCCACTTAACTATATATATTGGAAATTGTTCCATGTTAATGCATATAGATCTACCTTGTTCTTAACTACAGCAATGTTTTCCTTACTAAGAAGACGCCATAATTTAATCATTTTTCTTTTCCCCATTTATAACATTTCCAATTCTTGTTATTACATACAGTATATATATGTATATTCTTGTGAACAAATGTTTTTCTATAGGATAAATTCCTAAAAGTGAAATTGCTGCAAGCAAGCAAATACCAATATGAAATCTTGATAGGTATTATACCAAATTGTCTTTTGAGATGATAGCATTACTTTTTATTGTTCCAGTAGTTTATGAAGTGGTCATTTGCCTACATTTTGTTAATATTGGAATCTTCTTAATTTTTCTCAATCTCTTGAGTGAAAAAAATGTTGCTTAATGGTTATATAATTTGTATTTCTTTTTTGTTCATGAGGCTGAACATTTTTTCATGTTTATTAGACATTTATATTTCTTCCTGTATTGATTACCTATGTACATATATTGCCCAGTTTTAATGGGTTATTTATTTTTGTTTACTTGTAGGGATTTTCAATATAATTTTGGCATTATACTTTATATCTGTTGTGAATATTTTCTCATGGTTGCTTGTCTTTTTACTTTGTTTATTATATTTTTTGCACTCCCTCTCTCTATATATATTTTTAAATAATATTCTATGCCAAATTCTGGTCAGTTAGGGTCCTATGCTAAGTTCTTTGGGTTGCAAATGACAGGAACTTACTCTAACACTAACATTAATTAAAAAAGGAATTTCTTGGAAGAGTATGAGGTTGTAACTCATTGAAAGAAAAAAAACTTAAGTACCCTGGCTTTGGAAATGGACAGGAAACAGAGCTTATGCAGGGCTCTGGAGAAGTCTCTTTGGGGTGAATTAGCTCAACATTTTTTTCTTTACATCATTTTCTTTAAGATTCAAATCCCAGAAGAGACAGTCTCATTGGTATCATTTCAGTTACATGACCACCCTCCACCTACACCTCCTTAGCCTGAGGAAAAGGGTCATGTCACTCAGATCATGTCACTCCATTCCAGCCTAAGTGACAGAGTGAGATCTTGTCTCTTTTAAAAAAAATTCACCAGATTTTTAAAAGATAAATAGTTCTATTAATAATAAGTAAGATATCTGGGGGACAATTTGATCCATCTCAATTTATAGTTACTGAATTAATTGGTTTCTAATTATCCAGACAGTAAATACATGCCTCAAAATAATGCTTCAGACTATAACAATTATGTTTAAAATCATTAATATAATTAATAAATGAACTCAGATGTATTAAAGAATAAATTATACCTGCTATAGAGAAATTCTGTATACAATGTCTGTTTTTTGTAGTTTTCTTTCAAACTAAATAACTGATAGAAAAGAAAAACATACTCCACCTTTCTGTTTTGGATTCATTGTCAATTTTGTACTGTTCAAAATCTTGGCTAAGAGACTGTAGTTTTTCTTGAAGTATCTTTTCACGTTCTATACTTCCTTGATAAAATTTCATCTCTTTTTCCATTGCTTTTACTTTTTCTTCCATAGCCTTAAATTCATGCAGAATTAGATAGCTGACTCCACAATACTTACAAACTTTTTCTTCAGGTGACATCTAGGAAATAGAACATACACTTACGAAAAATGATATTTTTTAAAATCTGAAAAATAAAATTCAACAGAAGATGTTATTGCAACCATGCTGGTAGAATGAAATAAATATATAGTGTACTACGCTATGCCATGGAGCAATAATTGTGACATTGCCTACATCTGTATAAAATGTTTTAAACTGGCATATTGACTCTGACACAAAATCTTAGAATTAGTAGAGTCTTCCAGAGTAATTATTTCTCCATGGTATCTCTAAGAAAGATTTACTCTTGAAATATTTTCCAGAAAATAAAACTTAAAATGGTGAAAACATCTTTACAATTCTTGTTTTAAGATCAGTTTTCCACGAAGTGGGAGGAAATCTCTGGCTTTTCATTGCCAGCTGTCTGTGATCCTGGAAATGCCTCTTGGCTTTTTCAAATCTTATTTTCCTCTTTTGTAAAATTATGGCATTGGACCAAATGAACTCTAAGTTCCTGTTCAGTTTCAGCATTTATGATTATAATAGAACTTAACATTCTGCCATAAACCTACAAATAGGAAAAACACTTTGAACCTAATCTCTTCTCCCTAAATAAGTTCTTTTCTCTTAGTACATATGGTTATACCCATTTTATAGATTATTTTCAAAAACCTGAGACTATTGAAGTTAAATAACCTGCAGATATGTGGAGAAGTTGGGACTAAAAACCAGGTCTATTTTAAACCAGCACCTATGCCTTTAACCATTTGTATTATATTTGTCTACCAGGTGTATGTCAACTAAATCTCTTATTTCCTTCAGATAAAGTGGCCAGCATAAGGGCAGTGAAAAATGGAATTTCAGCAGTCAAGACCGAGAGATAGTTCTTTTTTCTTTCTCAAGTAGCCTCTACTCGTTTTGCTATTCACAAAGGATAAGAGCCAGCTTCATAAAATACTTCCTCCAGGGCACTAAATTAAAATCAATTCTTGTGTTATTCAAGGAATATTTACTCTTAGTACAATCTCCCTTGAGACTGTAAAAACTGCTTCTGTAACTAAGAGTGGTTGCCACCATATCTGCCTATCAATGCCATTACACAAATGCTGGCTGGAAGAAATAAATTTTTATAAAGTAAAATTTGGCTCATTTAAACTTTAATAATAAAAATTCTAAATTAAAAGCCATAATACATTACCATGGGATATAGATGAATGACTACATCAATCATCTAATTGCCACTGATATCAAATTTATAGATTCATAAAACATGACATTTGAAAGAAATCATAAACATAACCTGGTTCAAGCTCTAGATAGGTTCATTGAGTTTATTCCAACCTAGATATGTTGTTGTTCAGCCTCTATTTTAACATCCCAAATGCTGGAAACTACTTTCTAAAGCAGCCTGTTCCACCTTCTGCCACTTTTGTCTCTCAGGAAATTCTTTCTCACACTCATCCCAAATCTGTCTCGCTGGAGCATCCATTGGTCCTAGTCCTCTTAGTAACCATGTGGACCAACCCCAGGCCTCTTTCCCACGGAAGTCTTTTTAATATTTAAAGACAGCCATTTAAAGACAGCCATCCATGTCTTCTCTTCTCCAGGTCAACATTTCTAATTCCTTCTGCTTAGTTTCTTCCTCATTCTAGATTTCTCTAAACTTGTTCCAGTGTTCAATATGTGTTTCAAAGTATGGTGCCCAGAATTGAATAGTTCAGCTTGGTTGGTCTCACTAAAACAGAGTAAGAGAGGACTCAAACTTCTCACATTCTATCTCATTAGTAATATCATTAATAATATTAGTATCTTCTAATGCAAACTTAGATCACATTGTTCTTTTATATTTTTAGCAATTATATGCTGCTATTATATACTATAACTGTCTTTTACGTTAAATAAAAAAAAATGCTGTGGTGAAAACCCACATCTCATTATACTGAATATACCAAGCATTGCCTTCTCACCTATTTCCTCCTTTTAAAGAATCCACTTTCCAGAGCCCTAGCTGCTGCTATGTTTGGTGACTATGACTTCCTCTACCCATCTCTCCTAGCCGTAGCTGATCAGTGGACCAGTATTCAGTATTGGACACAGAAGCATCAAGCCCTAAACTGAGATGAAGCAAGTAGGCCCATAAATGTTGAAGATCCAGGCATTTAGGTCACTTTTGAGGCAGCCATAAGAGAAAAGGGTCATGTACAAGATACAGAGTAAGCCACATTACTGGAATGAGAGAGAAGAATGCGTAGACACACAGAGAGAAGCTGAGACAAAAACACTGTGGCTCCAGAGAGAGACAGAGAAAAAAATGGAATCAGTCCCTGTCTTATACCCAATGACTTTCCAGTTCCTCACTTCAGTTCCTCTTAAGATCTAGCGGCCCTGATTGTCCTTTAGGATCCATGCCCAATCTTCCTCTACTATTTTCTCTCTTCTCCTTTAAGCTACCTATTCCTTGAAGCCAATACTTTCCATTCTATTATGTGAGCATTTGGCTTTCCAGATCCAACTGCTGAACTATAAGTGTAAATACATATATGTCTTAGGCTCTGCCTTTAGCTAGTACTTTTTGTATCCAGGAAATTCTAAGCTCTGTATCTTTTGCAAATTTGATCCTTATAAGCCATTTTATCCATCTAACTGATTGATTTTAAAATGTTGAATATGACAAAGTTGAGGACAGATTTTCACAGCATGTCATATCATCTTGGTTGATACTAATCCATTACTCAGTACATTTTAGGTATAACTCTTCTTTTTGTTATTAAACTATCCAATTATCTTTGTAACTAGCCTATATTTATTTATACTATCTTCAGGAATATTATGACACACTTCGTCAAATGCCTTCATAAAATCCATATATTCCATGCCTAATCAGCTCCTGGGTCTAGTAACCCTATACAAAATGAAATGGCAAGGCCTACGTGCTAGCTCTTAGTGAACATAAAATTGGCCCAAGGGTTACTGTTTTCTCTAATATATCCTCACAAACCACCCTTTAATAATATATTCTAAAATCTTGTCAAGGATTAAAATAAAGCTCACAGGTTATAATTTATGGGCATTTTATACATAGAAAGGCATTTTTACATTATCCTCTTAGTTTCTACATGTCCTCAAAGATAACCAAGAGTGGCTCAGCAATCCCATTCAAAGATACTATCAACTCCCAGAAATATAATTTACTCAGGTCAAGAGACCTGAACTAATTCAGAACAGATGGGTATTTTCTTAAAATCTCATCTTGAGTTTTGGTTCCTTCCTGTTGATTTGAAAAGTATATTGCTTACTCCAAGACATTTTCATCCTTAACTTTTGCTTATTAATCATAGTTTTTTCCCTTCTCCTGGCAAAGTACACTATCCTTATTCTAAAGGAAACTCTTGATGAGTATATACTTTTGCAGCCTGATGCAGAAAACAGAACTAGTATAAACTTCATATTGTAAAAGCTATTAGAATGTTATTTCATCCTAGCAGTCAAGGGAGGAAAAGCTGAAATAAGTGAAGCAATACATTTTAGAGAGTAGGTCTTCTAGAAGTTCAGCAAAGAAAGAGAAAACATGATATTCTTTATGATCTAGGAAACAAGACAATAAAATTATAAAATAATTTCCACAAGAGCTGTCTCTTGACTTTCACCTAGTACAATCTGAATCACTAAGGGATCTATTAAATAAGTATATTGCACAAAAGTGTTTAATGCTATTAAATTGTAAATAATTTCTGTAAGCAAACTACACCAGAAAAAATGTAATAACTCTTTCAAATTTAGTGTCTGTATGTACTAATTAGGGCATTTTTTTGAAACTTGAGAAAATATGAAATACTGTAATTATGTTCCCAAACGAAGTAAGTAAAAGTTATCTGGTTTTTTTGTGAAATATAATTTATGCTTCATTCTTACAACTTGTGTTATATCATCTTCTCATTTTGAAAGTAAAATAATGACATGCTGTCATTCTTGACAAAAGGGCTATCATTAGCAGGATGTTTTTGCTTTGTACAAGATTCACTTTGGAGGAGACATTAACAATTGGAGTGTATTAAACAAATGTAGAACCATTTGAAAATAAATTACAAAACAAACTTCTCAAATGTAGTGTTTGTACTTTTAAAATTATAGCTATTTAATATCAAAATGATATAAATTTTTAAAAAATTTAAGTTAGACCTCAGATCCTTTTCAGAGTTCCTGCCTATACTTTAACTAGAAAGGGCACTCAGTACCCTCCTGCTGCCCAACTGTGGCATTTCTCTGCTCCAAAAATTGTTCCTCTTTCTTCTCCACCCATCCCATGTTTTTTGTGTTTAGACAAGGAGTAAAGAAGTAAACTAGTCCACAAAGGTAAGAGTAACAGCAGCATAAAATGTTAATCCTTCTAAGAGGCTTTACATTAAAAAAGATGCCTTTACTCAAAATAGTAAGTGTCTAAGTAAATTTCATTCTGATTAGGAGAAAGATTTTGAGATAGGACAGTGGACACTTCAAGTCATTAGTCACATAGACCACCTGACCACTTCATAAGGCCATCAGTACCCTTCCTCATCATTAAGTTGACTTGCTACTCTATAATTTAAAAATCAATTTGGTAAAGGGCACCTCCTAAAACACCTAGAGCTACATTATATTTAATAGTAAAAGACTAAGTATTTTTTTCCTTAAGGCTGAGAAAAAGGCAAGGATGTCCACTCTCACTGCCCTTATTCAACATAATGCTGGAATATCTAGCCAGAGCAATAAGGCAAGAAGAGAAAATATTATAAAAGTTATGCATATTAGAAGGAAGAAATAAAACAGTACCTATTTGAGATGACATAATTATCTACATAGAAAATCCCAAGAAATCTATAATAAAACTCCTAGAACTAGTAAGTTCAGTAAGGTTGCATGATGTAAGATACAGGTACAAAAATAAACTACAATAAACTGTATTTCCATATACTCCCAGTGAGCACATGAACGCTGAAATTAAAAATACCAAAAAAAAAAAAAAAGAAAACCAATACCAATTACAATTGATCAAAAAATTAAGTCTTTAAATATAGACATACTAAAACATGTACAGGATTTGTATGCTGAAAGCTACAAAATGCTGATGAAATAAACTGAAGAAGATCTAAATAAATGGAAAGACATACTATGTTTATGGTTTGAAAGACTCAAAATAGTAAAGATATCAATTCTCCCTAAATTGAGATTGCAATTCCTATCAAACTCCCAGTAAGATGTTTTATATAGACAGGATTACTCTGGTTTCTCTTCAGATCCCATAAATCCTTCGCCTTTTACAGACAGGATTATTCTCAAATTTATATATAATAGAAAGCCAAAGTAACTAGATTAGCTAAAACAATCCTGGAAAAGGAGGATAAAGTAGGAGGAAGCATTCTACCTGATTTCAAGACATGCTGTATTGCTATAGTAATCAATCACTAGTAGAAGGACAGATACATCGATCAATAGAAGAGAATAAAGAACCCAGAAATAGACCTACATAAATATGCCAAACTGATTTTGACAAAGACGTAAAAACAATTTAATGAAGAAAAGACAGTCTTTTCAACAAATGGTGCT
The DNA here is from genome assembly GCA_963574885.1 of Lepilemur ruficaudatus. Classification (NCBI taxonomy): domain Eukaryota; kingdom Metazoa; phylum Chordata; class Mammalia; order Primates; family Lepilemuridae; genus Lepilemur; species Lepilemur ruficaudatus. The sequence goes on along the minus strand of CAUYRT010058517.1, from coordinate 5,815 downwards.
GGTACAATTGGATATCCACAGGTTAAAAAAAAAAAAAAAAAGAACCTCAACCAAAACTTCACACTTTATATAATCATGGACTTAAATGCAAAACATAAAAATATGATTTAAAAAAATGACAGGAGAAAATCTTCAGGATCTACACTAGTATTTCTTATACTTCATACCAAAAACAGGATCTATAAATGGAAAATTTAATACATGGATTTCATCAAAATTAAAAACTTTGGCTCTGCAAAAGACCCTGTGAAGAGAATAAAAAGACAAGCTACAGACTTAGGAGAAAATATTTGCAAACCACACATCTGACTAGTATCTAGATTATAAATAATTCTCAAAACTCAACAAAAAAAAATTAGAAAATGGGCAAAAGACATGGAGACATCTCACCTAAGAGGATATACAGATGCCAACTAAGCACATGAAAAGATATTCAACATGATCAGCCATTAAGAAAACGCAAATTAAAACCACAATGAGATATCACTTCATACCAGTGATAACATCAAATGCTGATAAAGATGTAGAGAAACTAGATCAGTCATATATTGCAGGTGAGAATGTAAAATGTACAGCCGCTCTGGAAAACAGTTTAGCAGTATCTTAAAAAACTAAACATGTAATTACCATAAAACCTAGCAATTATACTCATAGGCACTTATCCCAGGAAAATGAAAACATATGTTCACATAAACGAATGTTTATAGCAGCTTCATATGTAATACCCCAAAACTGGATAAAACCCAGATGCCCTTCAACAGGTAGGTGAATGGTTAAATAACTAGTACATTCATACCATGAAATACTACTCAGCAATAAGAAGGGGTAAACTATTGATACACACAAAAACTTGAATGAAGCTTCAGAGAATTACAGAGTGAAAAAAGCTAATCTGAAAAGGTTAGGTACTACATGATTCCATTTATATAACATTCTTGAAATAATAAAATTATTGGAGACCAGATCAATGGTTGCCAAGAGTCATAGATTGGGAAGAGAGAAGAGATTGGGAAAGTTAAAATGAATATGGTTATAACAGGGTAACATGAATCCTTGTTGTGATGGAACTGTTCTGTATCTTGACTGTGTCAATTGTCAAATATCCTGGTTATGATATTATACTTTAATTTTACTAGATGTTACCATTGGGTGAAGCTGGGTGAAGGATACACAGGATCTTGTGGTGTTACTTCTTACAACTGCATGTGAATTTACAATATCTCAATATAATAAGTTTAATTTTAAAATAAAAGTAAAAATCAATCTGGCACTAAAATACTAGAGATAAATCTATAAAGACATTTTATTGAGCAATATCAGAAATGCTGGCTTTATAATATATAAATTATACATGATATACCTATGTCTATCTAAATATACTTCCAAAGTATATTTCCTCCAATATCTATCTTCCCACTGGGAAACTTCACCTTAGTAAACTCTATAACCTTCTATGGCTAGTTAGCCAAAGTATTTTTGGCTGCAAATTGACAAATTCAGATTTTTTCAAGATTCACAGTAATATTTTTAAAAAACTATTTTTTCCTAATGAACTACCTTAGGTCACAATACTAAGTGAATAGTCTCTCCAAAAATTATACTGCTTCCTATTCCTTTTGTCAGAAGGTTTTAAAGTTTCAATTGCTTAAAAATACACTACACATTACACATGCACACGCACATCCCAACTTTCCCGGGATGCTAGGTCTGACATTCCTAAGACCATTTTCTTTTCCTTTTCTTCTCTTTTAACTCAACACAAAATCTGAACCTAGCCACAGTGGCCCAAAATGACCTGGAAAATTAAGGTTTTTTTTAATTTTTTTTTCTGGCAATGACAATCTGTGCTTGGAAATATAAAACTGTTATTCTGAATAAATTTCAAAGTTCCAAAGTACTAAAATTACTTTACTGAAACAGGACAAAATGAGCTGTTACTGCTGGGGAAAGGGATTGTTACCCCAGAAAGAACACTGTGCTCTCCAGCCCTTGCATAGCCACTTCTGTTTTGTAAAATAAACTGATCTCTTTATTTTACTTTGTGTCCTGTGTTAATAAAGATCTCCTGAAGCTAAAATCCTATTACAAGTATTCATTTTGTCACCATTTTAAAAAACAAGAGAGATCACTTTCACTTTTACAAACTGATTTTTTCCACTCACTTGTTGCTATTGTTTTGACTTCTGCATATATCCTTTAGGAAAAACAGCAAAGAAAAGGAAAAAATTATTCACTGCTCTTTTCTAAAAAGAGGAGTTCTCCATACGTCTCTAAAACGTATTGACATTCATGAGGGGAAGAGATATACAATTACAGTATTACTTTGCTGATCTTTATATAAGTGTTGTTTCAATTTTATATTATGGCAATAAAATCCTAAACCCAGAACTGTATTATCATTACAAATGCATTCTGCTTTCAGAATACTGGATGAAAATTCCAGCAGTGCTGGTGGTTATCTAAGGACAGAGACAGGTAGGAGTCAGCTCTGCCAAGAGAGCAAGCAGATTTATAGATATGGTCCAAGTATATACAGGAGTAAACTGTAGAGTCCAGCAGTAGCCAAAGGGGACAAATGTGATCTTGCTGGCCAGCCCATGAGTCTCTTTCACATTTTCTGCCACTTAAGGAGATGGAAGTCTGAGAAGTATTCCACGCTCAGTCAGAAACTCTGATAAAAAGCAAAAAGACCTGGGAATGAGAGTCAAAGATTACTTTATTCCTTTTTCCCTAAGATTCCCTGAGGAGATGAGAACAGGGGAAGATGATTTAAAAATCTTAGCCTTTTAATCAAGGCAATAGATTCTCTAACTATAGCTTATTATCATCATCCTTCTTCTCTACACTTTTTCTTCTGTGGCCATCTCCCCTACCACCTTTACATTTTCTTACAACTCTCCTTTTCCTACTTTTACTCATTTTTCTATGAATAGTACAGTGTAGTACAGTCATTTTCATGTTCTAATTTATCAACCATGAATTTCCATATCATGTGGCAAAAGTACAGAAAGAAATAAATAGGAAAGGCTCTCCCCTCACCTTTTTTCCCATGATTTTTATACTATCCTTCCTTGCCTTTGCAGGGAAAAATAAGGAAACACAGCAGGGACTTCTCTAGAAAAAGAAGCCAGCATAAAAACTAACACACAAAGTTAACAGAAGAAAGGGAAAAAAAAGCCTTTGAAAGACTTTTGAAGGACTTTTCTGTCACTGCACGCTGATCCACCCACCTCAAGTCCTTTCTTTCACCAATAAAGAAATGGAGCACAATTTCCAAGCCATTATTAAAAAAAAAAATTTGTTTTCTTCATCTTAAAAATGAAACAGTTCTAATCAGAACTATTCCTGTTACTACTATAAGCTATACATCTATATCTCTAACATTATTTTATACAGGATGATATACACAAACTGATTAGATATGCTGCCCAATCACTAGACAATTAAGTTAAAAATTACAGACAAAATCTAAATAAATCAAATATAGGTAAGAAGTTATGGAAAACAAATATTTATTTTAAATGATTGTGCTACTGTAACTTTTGGGATACATATACATATTTTGGTTACTTTATAATCAAGGACTCAGAAAAAAGGCTGGCACGTAACAGGTATAATAAATATTTGTTGTATATCTAACTTAGGTCTGAAAAAGTGCTAAGCTGCACTTTACATTCTAAACATTAAACAGGCCAAGGGGTACAACCAGCATACTTGTCCAAAACCTTAGGCAGCTGAGCCTCTCCTGGTGTTCCCACTTCTCTGCACTGCCTGGACAGGTGCCTGCCATTCCTACTTCACACTCTGGCCATGAATTTATGAAATTCTTGATTTTAGCATTTTTTAAACAATTTACTTATGAAGTACCTCAAACATGAGAGAACACACTCTACAACTCTCATAAAAACCTTATCAAAATAAATACATATTTTATGTTTTCAAAACACTGAAGTTGTTAAACATTCTCTAACTTGGCCAGCTTTCATCAGAGAGCTTCTGTTCCTTTGGCCTGAGAAGCCTTACCTGCTGTCTATAAAAATACTTGGCCTTCAAAAACCAACTCCAGTTCCTCCTGCATAAAGCTCCCCCTTTGACCATCCTTCTCCATTCTCATAGCAGATCTAGCTTATGTGACACTTAAATCATACACTGCCTTGTAGAGATTTTTTTTTCATGTCATTATATATCCTCTTCCTGACAGGTGATTAGGGCTTGAGGTGTGGATATTGTTTCTTATAGATTTTTTTGTTTAGTTTTGCTTTGTTTCTTTTCATCTCTACCACATTTAAGCTAGTATGCACTTCAGGGTAAGAGAAAAGATATTCCATGTCTTCAAACAATATAAGTGCCATTTCTCAGGTGAACATAAGCATAGCTAAGTTCTCTCTGTGCTTAATCTTTTATACCTAAATTAAAAGTTAAAGAGAATTGAATTCAATGATTTAAAGGTCTTTTCTGGTAACTAGACATCCCTTCCAATTCCTGCTAGGTTGCAGTTTACATAAATCTGAAGGACAGGCAGCAACAGTAAGCATCAAGTTAAGTCAACAGCATGATTAATGTCAACAGGCAGCCCAAAGCAACAAGCACAATGGACAAAAGCATATCTGATAGTTGACTGCAATTTCTAATTAAAATATAATGGATTGGAGGTTAATTAAGAGTTGAGTGTAGATTCACTATGAAACCTGAATGATTAATGATAGCTAAGGTTGAGGTTTTAACTCACAATTTAAGTCAATCATCTTCAAAGAGGTATTTTTAAAACTATACGATTAACAAAGTATGGGTTGCCAAACTAAATACAGGAGAAATGCTTTTGCCTGAGGACAGATCTGAACTAACAAGGAAGAGAGTAGCATAGAAACTGTGAAGAATTGATTGTTAACCAGATTAAATGGGTTGATATATAGTTGACTCTTGAACAACACTCACCCACAGTCAAAAATCCACGTGTAACTTTTAACTTCCCAAAACTTAACTGCTAATAGCTACTGTTGACCATAAGCCTTACTGATAATATAGTCAATTAACACAGCTTTTATATATGTATTATATACTGTATTCTTACAATAAAGTGTGCTAGAGAAAAGAAAATGTTTTAAGAAAATCATAAGGAAAAGATATTCACTATTCATTAAGTGGAAATGGATCATCATAAAAGTCTTCATCCTCGTCTTCATGTTGAGTACTCTGAGGAAGAGTAGGAAGAGGCAGGGTTGGTCTTGTCTCAAAGGTAGCAGAGACGGAGAAGGTGGAAAGGGAGGCAGGAGAGACAGGCATACTCGGTGTAACTTTGAGGAAATACATCATAATTTCTGACTTTTTTGCTTTTCATTTCTCTCAAAATGTTTCTATATAGTACCAATACTTCCTCCAATGTTTGCTTTAGTTGCAGTGCCCATATCATAGAAGGGTCCATGCCATTAAAAAAGTCAAAAGCAGTCTTAACTAATTGGAACCCTTCTTGCACAACATCTAATGTCAATTGTTTTCTGGCACTGTTTCTTCTATGTCTTCTTCCTCACTGTCTGGCACTGGATCAGAAACACTCATCTCCATCAAGTCATCTTCTGTTAATTCCTCTGGTGTGGTATCTATTAGCTCTTGAATTTCTCCAAGATCAGTATCTTTTTTTTTTTTTTTTTTTTTGAAACAGAGTCTCACTCTGTTGCCCGGGCTAGAGTGCCGTGGCGTCAGCCTAGCTCACAGCAACCTCACACTCCTGGGCTCAAGCGATCCTCCTGCCTCAGCCTCCCAAGTAGCTGGGACTACAGGCATGTGCCACCATGCCTGGCTAATTTTTTCTATATAT
>CAUYRT010058516.1:0-99939 GCA_963574885.1 Lepilemur ruficaudatus | reverse complement strand
GACAGGACACTGGCCAAGCTTACATAGCCCGGAAGAAGAAGTCAGGATTAGAACCCAGGTCCCCATGCAGTGTAACTCCTCCCTGGCCAGATCAGAGGGAAGTAGCCCATGATACTACCCAGTGGGTAACTGGTCCCTGCCTTGCCCATCCCCACTCAGAGACACTGGAGCTTAAGCATGAGAGTGGGGGTGGGGACTGCATGGATTCCTTAGGACTGCTCAGATTCCCTTCCTTATTTTCAAAGACTGTAGAAATGATGGCTCTGAAATCTATTTCCAGTGAAATTAGCATCTGGGCTAACTGCTTCTCAGCGTCCCTGCTGCACATTTGCTAATACTTCCTCTTTGCTCAATTGCAGAGGGAGCCCCACCAGCCGGCTTCATCAGACAGGCGAGCATACACCATGATGTAAGCCCCGTGCCTCAAGAGGCATAAACAACTCAAATTGGCAAGGGTTCTGGGAAGTAAATATGGACTGGAAGGTACAGGGATGTAGAGGGAGGGTCTAGGCCAGAAAAGAGGGTCCATATTTGGTTTAAAATATAAATATAAAGCCTGAGTGGGGGAGAAACCAAAATGATCCCTTTCTTCTCACATTGTCATTAACACGGTTAACAGTGCTCCTGAAAGCACTCAGAGGTTTGGCTGTCGGCAGATGGTGCGGCTTCCCTTATCAGCCCATCAGCTGGGCTAACGTGACCCCGTAGAAATATATTTTTCTCGCCGCATCTGTGCAAATAAACACTGGCAATTTCTAAGACTGAGCTGCTTGCCTGTAAAGCGATCTAAGTGATGTAAATTCAGTAATTCACAAATGGTGGCTCGCTTCCAGTTGGACCCAAAACATCAATTTGCTAATTCCTCTGATTTTTCCCTTTTCTTCTTGCTCTTGACCTTGACAGATTATCACCTTGAAAGTGACTAAATGGTTCCAAGCCAGAGGTACCTTTGTTCTGGGACTCAGACCCTCCACTTCTTGGAAAGGGAATGATGGTCGAGACCCCAGATGGCTGGAGGTGATTGATAACAGAGCTGTCCTCATGGCGCTCAGCACCTGGCCGGCTGGAAACGGGGAGGCTGAAGGGTTTGGCCGGTGTGGAGCCAGGACTGGCCCTGGGGAATGCTAATGTTTGTGTATGATGTGAGGAAGCTTGAGCACTTGGCATCCATCTGTGGATGGGATGATCCAGCAGAGCATCTGAATCCTGTCCTGCCATGCAGTAGCTCCACGCCTTTGCACTCGAGAAGCTTACTTAAACTTTCCCAGCATGTTTCATAGCTCAGCTGGAAAAGGAGAATAGACTTAGGTGTCATTGTGAGAATTAAGTAAAATAATCTATGTAAAGGCTGGACATGGCCTCTGTGTGAACTATTATGTTAATAACAAGAAGAAGAATGGTAAGCATAGATATTCCAATGGGGAATGATTATCTATTCCTGCTGGAAGGATACCCAGCCTGAAATAAGACTTCAAGAACTAGGTGAGTAGTTCAGGACACACAATTCTCTAGAACCCAGGGGAACAGGATCCTAGAAGACTGTCTAGATCCACCAGAGACACCGCCTTGGGATGTGTGAGAAGCAGTGAGGCCAAGAGCATCATGGGCAACTGAGCTACCCAAGAAGAAGATGCTAGGGATGAAAGGTCCCTCCCCTGGAGCAGGCAAGAGTCAACAGAGAACACTTTTGCTGGAAGGGACAGTTAGCTGATGCCACTGAGAAGGACTAGCATTCAAAGTAGACTCTAAACAAGTGGTCAGAGCAGTGGTTTCTGCCAGTGGAGGACAATACCATCCAAGATCAGCTAAAACCCTCTAATGGCTTCCCATTGCCGTAACAGGGAAACAAAACTCTTTTCCATCCCAACAGGGCTGCTCCTTCCTCATTGTGCAGCATCAACTCGCCCCATGCTCTAGTCTCTCCTCTGCCACCAAATACCCCAAACTCCTTCCAAGCTCCCAGCCTTTGCAACATCACTCTGCCTTGACACCCATCCACCTCCTCTGTGTCCAGGTCACTCCAGGTCATTCCTCTACATACTTCAGCTCCAGCTCACTTCTTCAGAGAAGCCTCTCAAGTGTGTTGATGACAAGCACCCTCCCTGTTACAGCCCCAGCCCTCAACTGTCCCGCAGGTCTAGGAGTGGGTGGCTTTCCACTGTGACCGGTCCCTGAGTGCTTCAAGCCCCTCATTAATTCCCTTAACCTCCATGAATACTTCTCTCCTTTAAAGATTCTTCGAAGTCTCTAATGTTGCTAGAATCCTGGCTATTTCTTTCCCAAATCAGGGGAAAAAAATTGTTAGAGACCTCAAGTTTACATACCACACTTGACTCTCTAATCATCCTGTGAAGTTTATGGCCACCTCCTCTGCTACTACAGCATCGGTGTATAAATTGTGGGCAATCAGCATGTTTTAAGACAGTGAGTGGGAGCTGCTGAGTGGTCAGTCCAAGACAGGCTCAGAAACAAAGCCCAGGATGTTCCAGCACACGCTTCCTCGCAGACTGTCCACACATGTGCAGAGCTGTCATCATGCAATGGGAGGTTCCATGCAGCTTTAAGCAATTTAAGCCAAGCACAAGCCTTCAGCTAGGGGAAATACTGAAATGAGAACAGAGAGTATCTTCCTGCTCCCTGATTATCCCAAGGGCTTGAGCACCTCTGTGCTATCCCAGGGCACAGGAGCACTTCCCATAGGGGTGGCCTTTAGAATGCAGAGCTAATCGGGAAATTGGGAGAGCCGCCTCGGCTCAGCGCGTAAACACACTAAAGTCTGCTCTTCCGGGATGCTTTGGGGTCCCAACATGACTGGCAGCAGCTGCCTTATGAAGTTTTCCATTTGGAAATCCCTAAAAAATCATTTACAGCCCCCTCCCCTCATGGTCTTACCTACCACCTTCTGAACAGTGGAGGTGTGTGGTTCTCAACATTGTGATTCTGGTCTAGACCCCAGAAATGTACAGCCAAGCCCCATCCATGGCCAAAATTGAAAGCACCCAAAGGCATTTCTGAGAGGTAGAAATTAAAGCTCCAAATCCTAGAGGCTGCCAGTGACTTGGAAAGTTGACATCCAGCTACAGTATCTCAGATCAAACTCCCAGGCCCACGCGCCACCCCACAGTGGGGGTTGGACTTGGCTCAAAGGGGGCCAAAGGTTCCCATCTGCTTCATACCTGTGAACCTTAGTGGGAATTTATCATTCCTGGCAGCCCACTGTCCCTCTTCCTGCCTTCTGGGCTTCACGCTCTAGCACTGTGGCAGGCATAGTCTGATGGCAAACCCAGATAACTCCAACCACAGCAGGGCGGCTAAAGCCATAGAGGGAGACAGTGTGCCAACTTCAGCCAATGGAACAGCCTCTGCAGGATTTTGAAACTTTAGCAAATCAGCGCAGGTCAGAAAAGAAATGGGTTAGAATTCCTCATTTTCACCTGTAAGCTACTAACTTGCTAGTAGCTAGTGTAGCTGCAAAATACTATTAATATAAATTGGCCAGGCACAGTGGCTCATGCCTATAATCCTAGCACTCTGGGAGGCCGAGGCGGGTGGATCGCTCAAGGTCAGGAGTTTGAAACCAGCCTGAGCAAGAGCAAGACCCCGTCTCTACTAAAAATAGAAACAAATTAATTGGCCAACTAAATATATAGAGAGAAAAAATTAGCCGGGCATGGTGGTGCATACCTGTAGTCCCAGCTACTCAGGAGGCTGAGGCAGAAGGACTGCTTGAGCCCAGGAGTTTGAGGTTGCTGTGAGCTAGGCTGATGCCACGGCACTCTAGCCCGGGCAACAGAGTGAGACTCTGTATCAAAAAAAAAAAAAAAATACGATTAATATAAATCACAGGCCTGCCTCATGATTTAAAACCATCAAGATAAAAAATCTCAGTACCAAGAGCCTACTAAGTGCAGTGGGCAGTGTTGGTACCCCACCCAGACTCCCTGGGATATCTTTGTGCTGTGTGTGTGTACACCCCTAGCTTCTGTGTGCTATTACTTGCAACAGCCAGAAACAGGAGCACGGGAATTCTTGTAGAGTTTGATCTTGGGCAAATGGAACTGGCTTTGCTCACAGGCATAAGAAGGCACAACTTCCTTGGCATTTATGTCCCCATCTCTCTCCTCCCTCCTCCTGGCTCTTAACCAGTGAATGAAAGGTGCAGAGTAGGAAATCCGCATCTTCCTTGCCCCAGATTCTATGGCCTGGCTTGCCCTCCAAAGTTTTGCTGATGAGATCGGGCTGCAGCTCCACTCTGCAGGACTTTGTCCAAACTTGCCATCTCCTTGGCACCTTCCCCTGGCCTGCCCTGCCTCCCCCCACTGTTTTCTGTTCTTCCCTGGGAGCCTCTTCTTGCAGGAAGATCCTCATCCCAGGGTCAGCTGCTGGGGTCATCCCACTGTCATCAACTCCAATATTCCACCCACTCCTATCAGATAGGAAGGCAAGAAAAGGCAGATGGGGTGGCTAATTTTATGTGTGAACTTGACTGGGCTAAGGAGTGCCCACATAGCTGGCAGAATGTTATTTCTCGGTGTCTGCGAGGATGTTTCTGGAAGATTAACCTCCAACTCTGTAGACAGAGTGAAAAAGAGCTGTCTTCACCAGTAGGGAGTGGGTTTTGTCCCAGGGGCCTGAACAGAACAAAAAGGCAGAGCAAAGGGAAATTTTCTCTCCCTGTATCAGCTGGGACATCCATCTTCTCCTGCCCTCACCCACGGGCACTCCTGATTCTCGGGCCTTCAAAGTTGCACTGGGACTTATATCATTAGTTCCCCATTAGTTCCCAGGCCTTCTGGGCTGGGCCTGGAACCTCACCACCAGCTTGCAGATGGCATATCCTAGGCCTTCTCAGTCTCCGTTATTGTGTAAGCCCATCCCTCATAATAAATCTTTCTACATATCTATAGATATCCCATTGGTTCTGTTTCTCTGGAGGACCCTAGGACAGTAGATACATTTGCATAAAAGCAATTCTAAGAATTGCCACTGTAACATAAAGGCCCCAGACAATGTAGTACATTAAATACATTCAAGACCCTGTCCTCAGGGAGCTCACAGTCCAATGGGGATGATATCCAACACATTATGTGGTTAAGTTATGTATTACATATGTGTATGTAAATATGTATGTGTATACACACATGTATAAATATACAGTACATGGACTGAGAGATAAAGTAGCTAGGAAGAACTGAATGCCTAATATTAAAGGTGCAGCCAATCTATTGATGAGGCATAAAAGAGGTATCTTATAGCTCCTTCTCTCAAAAGAAAGTTTGTGGGAAAACAAGCTGCCCCACTGGCATCACCCTTAAAGGGTCTAAGCATGCCTCAAAAACTCACAGTCTTCCTTCATAACCACCCTCTAGGGACAGGACATTAGTGAAAATCCCTAAAAAGCTTTTGTAGCTCTGTGTGTCTTTGGGCCACGTCTTGGGAATAACATATCCCACACAAGCTTCCTGCAGTAAGACACAGTGAAAGTGGGCAGACTGTAGGTGCAGATAAACATGGCTTTGTATCTGCCTCTGCTATTCACTAGCTCTGTGGCACTGGAGTTTCAATATTAAAACGTCTATCAGGTTTCCCTTTCTGCATACTAATAGGACAGACTCCACTGCCCTCACAGGTTTGTAGTGAGGACTATACATGTAAAATGCCTAATTCAGTCCCTGGAACATAGTAGGACTCCAGGAAATTCATTTTCTCTCTGACCTAAGTTAAGGACTCAGACTTTGGTATTATAGAGGCTGATTGAATCAGGAGGCTGAGAAATGGTCTCATTCAAGGGACTTTTCAAGACAGTTATTTGGTAAGCTCCTTGAAGGCAGACGCTAGCTAAATCTTTTACGTATTCAGTACAACGCCAAACATGGAGTTGTCCAATAAACATTTAAATAATAATAGTTGCTTACACATTGGATTTTTGTTTCAGTTTCCTTGAAGAGGTCGCCACCTTGTGGACAACGGTCAAAACAGCACACCTCTAGAACCTGTGCTATTCCTAGGGTCCTTTAAACGGTGACAATTTTATCTGCCACCATTTATAGCTCCTGGGAGTGTGCACAAGTAACAATGTGCTTCCAAAAAAGAAGAACGGACATTTTAGAAGGAAAAAAAGCAACTTCTTTGGCTACTAAAAACATCATTGCATTTTCTGGTTCCTAAACTTTAAAGGCTCCATCTTGTCTATTGACTGGCCCTTAGAAGTATGAGTGAAAATTAGCGTTAATTCACATTAACTATCTACTAAAAAGGGACCCTAGGCTAAGTCAAGTGACAGGGAAAAGACAAAGGCCATATTGAATTGTTCGCAGTCTAGTAGCAGCTGGCTTGGTCAGCAGAAAACCCTATAGAAATATCTGGTCTCTGCTGCTCTGAAATGTCAAGTGCCCCTTGAGCTTCTGAGACATAAAATCACCTTTCAAGAGGACACACTTGCAACATACAACTGATTGTCCAAGTAGTGAAGATATTCGCAAAATGGAGCAGAAAGAAAATTCTACACAGGGGAAAGTCAAATGCATCTATGATAAAATAGAACATTGCTTTAAAGATCAGGTGAGCCCAGGTATGAATTCCAACTGTGTTATCCTGGACGAGTTTCCAGGGTCCCTAAGGCTTAATTCTCTCACACCCGTCCAACGGGTCGATAATCTTTCCTCCATGTAACCACCACACGGCCACTCCTAGTTAAGCTTCCCAAGTCTGCCCCACCAAACCGAGACGGAAGAGTCCGAAGAAGCCGCAGCCTTCAAAGAAACACCACCCGGTGCATTTGCCCAAGTGTCTGCGCCCCATTTATGGCTGCAAGTCTTGTTTCCCTGCATTGCGCAGATGATCGCCCCATCTCACCCATCAGCCCTTTTCACAATGAGTCCATGGGAGCCAGGGGCCAAAGCGGCACTTATTACACAATGCCCTCAATTTCCTGAGTTTTCAGTTTTTCAGTTTTCAGTTTACAGCCGGTGATGAAACAAGGAAAGTGCTACCCACTTCCATCAATTCATTGCTGCCTCTGCTTCCTGAAAGATCCCGATTAGTGATTGTGATCGGTTCCCCAAACCCTTCCAGCTGATTGGACCGGGGGTGGGGGAGAAGGGTACATGAGCAGAGTTCGTGTGACTGGGGCCAACCTTTGCCCTCACCATCCACAGCAGTTATTTCCTGCATCGAAAGGGGAACTGAAAGGATGTTTGCATTGGTGGCACAGCCCTCACGCTGCTGCTGGATAAAAGCCAACTGGGCTGGGAGGTGAGAAGCGTGAAGCCCATTATCCCGTGGACGTGGCCCCGAGCCCCAGAACACGCACCAACAACCCTCCCTCCCTGGTCATTCCACGCGTCTTCCCTTGTTGCTAGAGATGGCGAAAGATTCCAGCCGACTCATTTCCTGCCTGCCGTGTTGGAAAGCTGACATCAGTTGCGCAGATAAGAGCCTCCTGTTGGAATCTGATTGGGTTTTTCTCAGTGTTACTCTTGAACAGAATCCTGGACTTACTACTGAATAAGGGCTTGCCTGGGGCGTGAGAATTCAGGAGGGTTCTGGGGAGGGGAGATGGGCGGTGAATATGTTCACCAGGGAGCAAAGAAGGCTGGGGTGAGCCCTAGAAGTGGCAGCTCGGGGCCTGTGCCAGTCACCCTTGAACAAGTGACTGGACTTAATAAGCCTCAGTTACTTAATTTATAAAATGAGCTTAATAGTACTCCCAGCAGAGTACTGGGATGAAAATTAAAATTGTTCTCTGCCTTTGGAAGTTTATAAAAACGCACATTGAAAACACCTACACAAAGCGCTCACCCCAGTGCCTGACACTTAGTGGACGCTCAGAAAATGGCATTTTATCCTCATAACTAAAGGATGGCGAATATGGTCGAACCTGTTTTACAAAGGCAGCGGCTGTGTGTAACATTCTTAAGATCACGCATCCCGTAAGAGCTTGGGTTCGACGTGGCCTGACATTCAGTCCTGCGAAAGCTAATGGCCTCTCCAACCAGGCAGAGGTCCCAAAGCTGTGGTGGGCACCAGAATCCCTGTGAAGCTGCTTCAAAGAGAACATTCCAGGGCCTCACCCCAGATTCTGATCCAGTAGGTCCAAAGTGGACCTCAGGATTCTAATATAAGTGGTCTTCAGACACTAACCCATAATTTTTCTCACTGTAAAGCACTATTCACATTATTATTACAAATAGTATTAGTATCCAGAGAATAAATTTTTATTTTTAATTGATAGAGAAAATTATATGTATTTACAGTATATAACATGATTTTTTTGAAGTACATATAATAGTATTTACTTTTAGAACTAAGGTGAAAATTCAGCACAGCTTGTTTAGAGATTAAGAAAAATAATACATCTCTCTCTCTCTCACACACACACACACACACCTACACGTGTAAAAGGAACAGATCTTCTGATTTTACTCAATCCAAATGGTGACAAACAGTAAACTTATTAAAACCCCATGGACCAGGTAAATTTATATTTCAATAGGCTTGGTAAATTAAAATATGTTTGGTGAGCGTATAACTTTGAGCCTTCAAAACTATTAAATCTCAGATCAGTCTGAGTTTTGGGGAGATGATTTTGATAACATTTCGAAGGACTGGGGAAAACCAAATTCACTTATTCATTCATTCTCTAAACATGTCTTGTTCATCTATTTGGTGTCAGGCACTGGGATAAATGTTAGTTTCAGAAACCAGCAAGACTGGAAGTTTCATGAAGCCCCAGAACGTGTCTGTCTTGTTGGGAAAACAGACAAATCAAATCACTCCAGTTTAGGATAAATCCTATAAAAGAAAAAAATGAAGGTACTGCAAGAGAACTATTGGGGGTCAGGAAATGTGGCATAGCATGCCTCTGAAGAGCAGACATTTCAGCTGAGAACTGAAGGTCAAAAGGGCGCAGGTGAGCGCAAAGCCAGGCAGAAGGAACAGTGAGTGCGAAGGCCCTGAGGTTCAGAAAAAACACGGTGGGTTCACAGGAGTGAACAGAGCGCAGTGAGCTGGCTGCAGAAAGTGAGGCAGAATGATGTGAGGCCAGGATGAAGAGGGCCCCGAGATCATACAAGGCCCCATGGGCCCTGGTAGGAGTTCGAACTTTATCCTAAGTACAATGCAATAGCCATCGAATGCTTTCGAATGAGAGAGAAATATGATCAGAGTTGCCTCCTACAAAAATCACTCCGGCCACTGTATGGACAATAGATTGGAGGGGACCAGAGCAGAGGCAGGGGACAAGGGAGGTGTCTCCTGTGGAGGGAGGCTGCCATGAGCACAGTGACGCCAGGCCCGACCCAGCCACTACTTCTGGGCTCTTGGTTACATGATGCAGCAAGTGTCCTCAGGGGGCCCCCCCAAAAAAGCACCTGTTGACCGTGACTGACCTTGAGTCTGAAGGTCTTGTTTCCCTCTACCCACTGCAGGCCAAGTGACTGCAGGACAGCTCCTGCTCCCCTACAGCGCTCGGATCCTCTGGGGAATATTTCCCTTGCGAAGGAGGAAAGAGGTCACTTCCAGGGCCACTCCCATCAGAGTCTCCTCTGCCTGCCACACCCGGCAAGGGGCTTCTTGTTAATTTGTCCAGTAGCAGCTCTCAGTAGAGGACGATTGTGTCCCCCAGGGGGTCTCTGGCAGTATCTGCAGACATTTTGGGCTGTCACAAGTGGGAAGTGGGTGCTATGGACATTTACTGGGTCGAGGCCAGGGCTAGACATCCTACAATACACGAGACAGACTCCACCACAAAGAATTCCCTGGTGCCAACTGTCAACAGTGACCGAGGCTGAGAAACCCTGGATTAGAGATTCATTCAACTTTTAATCCTTCTCCTAAAAAAACCAGTATCTCCCAAAGTAATTCCTTAAAAGGCAAGACGAAGAAACACTCAGATCCTTATATACAAGTTAGAGGAAAGAAAAATGGCATGTGTTTACTGATCTACTGTATACAGGCCACTGCAGTTTGCATGTGTTAATTCGGTTTCTAATTTTTATTTATTTATCTTTTAACAGCAGGCCTATACAAGATGAGTACTTTTATTATCCCATGTTACAGAAAGGGGAAACGGATACCCCTTCTGGATAAAGCAACCTTTCATAATCATGGAGCTGGGATTCAAACCCGAGATTCCCTGCCCCTGAGCCTGGCGCTCTTTTCTGAGTTCCATAAAAATTCTCGGATCAAGCTGTGGGGGGAAACAGAATAGTGAAGTCTGATTGCAGGAGGAGGCAGAGTCCTTCTATATTTCCCCTCTTAGTATCTTGCCTGAGAAAAGTAAATAGTTTAGAGTGCAGGGGCTGGGGAGATAATCATCCTGTCTGGTTTCAGAGGCCACCCAGATGGGTGTTGAGGACGAGGAGCTGGGACTCGAAACCGCCTCCTGCCTCTGCATCACCGGTACCCTAAACTCACTCCACTCTCTGCAACCCACCGGCTTTCAGGCTCTGGCCCCTCCCGGGGTTAGAGCCCGCTTTGCATTCAGAAGTGCTGCCCTTTCATCGGGGACAAGGTGAAAGGTCAAGGCATTTGGCAACCAAGTTCCACAAGCAAAGAGACGCCATTACAGGATGAGTAAAATGATATGGAGGCAACACTCAATCCACGTGCATTTTTCGATGCCTACTGTATGCAAGGCTCTGTGCCAAGAATAGTGAAGACTGGGAAGTTGAGACAGAAAGCGTATTTAGATCTTTTCTTTCATTATAGAAAGATTTACCAAACATCTATATTATGCCCAGCCCAGTGGTAGGCTCTGAGGTACTGGGAGAAATAAAACAGGATCTCTGAAACCAAAAGGCCTGTTGGTCTAGGAAAGTGCTAATTAAGACACACACAGACAACAGCACTGAGCTGCGTGGGGAATGGGTGTTCAACATCCCATATGTCTGATGGATGAATGAATGAATGAATGGATAAATTGGTATAAAAAGGGATGAGTACCACTCATGAAGTGCAGTTAAAGTGTTAGGAAAAGCTGACGGAGTGAGTGAAATATGACTCACAGGTGAGAAATCAGGAAAAATTTACTGGGCCAACTGTCCTCTAGGCTTACCAAGATTCCGACACGTAGGCATGAAAATCTGCATCCTGGAAGAGGAGAATTGGCCAAAGTTTTGCAAAAAATGCCTTCTTAGACTGTAGTAATTTTTTTTCAGAAGGCAGAGCCATCTGGGAAGACAGAAGTGGAATTTATCAAGAATTGTTCAGATACCGATCACAGGGGAGACTTTTTGTAGAGCTCTTCTGTTATCTCGCTCAGACTCATAAGAACTACAAGGAAGGCTTTTATTAACCCCATTTAACAGATGAGGAAGCTTCAATAACCCACTCAGTCCCTGCAGGTAAGCAGTGTAGCCCAGGTGATATCCCAGGGGCCTTTTGACTTAGTCTTTGGAGCAGGGCTCTGCAAACTCAGCATGGGGCCCAATCTGGCATGCCACCTGTTTGTATAAATAAAGTTTTATTGGAACACAGACACGTGTATTCATTTGCATATTGTCTATGGCTGCTTTCGTGCTGCAGTAGCAGGGCTGAATAGATACAGCAGATACACAATCTGCAAAGCCTGAAGTATTTACTACCTGGCCCTTTACAGAAAAGGTCTGCAGACCACTCTCCCCTAGAGCTCAGCGTCTTGGCTGGTGTGGCCCAGTGAACTCTGTGCTGACAGCACGAGACAGAGCCGTCAGCCTAGGGGACACTCCCAGCCCTTGAACACTGCCAGGCCTTCCTCCTCTGTGGGAGCACAGCTGGTGGCGAGGCAGAACTCAAGGGTCTTCCCAGGACGTACGAAGCCCTGTACGAAAGCACATCCCTTGAGAGCTTGAATTCCTGTGGCATCTCGACTATTTATACTGAAAACACCACAAGAACTCATTTTTCATGCTATTTCAGCTGAAAACAGCCATGGCAGGACCACAATCGAGAGATCAAGAGGGAAGGGGAGAGCACGTGTGCGCAGTTTGGGGCTCAGCCTGTTGTGCCACAGGTTGCCTGTCCAGGTGCACTGGGCCCAGGCCAGGTGTCTTTCTGGGATTGTGGGCCTGAGGAATGAGGGTAAGTTGCAAGGGGAAAGGGTGCCTCACTGGAAACCTTGCCTCCTCTCCTCTACGAAAGCATGAAAACACAAGCTGGCGTTCACACATCCACCTTGTTCGACAACCTAACATGGGTCATTAATTGAAATAAAATGAAACCAAATGGAATCCAAATGTGAACTATATCCACTCGCACACCATTCACAGACAAATTACTGCATGGAAATGCACCAAAACCTTCGCAGTAGTTACTGGAGGGGAAAGGGGTTACCTCATTGTCACTATCTGAACCTCCTGTTTTGTTTTTCTTTTATGGCATTTAGACAAAGAAAAAGAGAGGGGAGGGAAAGACAGATAAAAGTATAAATTGGAATTATTTTATGTTTCTCCCCTGCAAGAATGTAAACTCCACAACAGACCATATCCCTTGTGCCTGGAACATACTAAGTGTTCAATGAATAGTTTATTGAATAAACACTTATATTTTTATATATGCCAGACAATCCACAAGGAACATACATCACTATTCTAATTTTAGAAACACATTATTTAAAAGTATATCTCAATCAAGTCCAACACAAACTTATGTCTTAGTAAATAAGCATTTATGAACGACCTACTGTGTGTCCACATTACCGTTTTTCTTTTGCCTCCAGGAGGCCTTGCATGGTACAATATTTGCAACAAATATTCAACTAATGTCTCATAAATATTCCACTATTGCTGACCGCACAAATTGCACAAACCACCAGCGCCAGTTATCGCCTACTTTGAGAGTGATATATAAAAACAATAGAATAACCACTCAACTTTAAGAGATTAACTATTCCCAGGAGCCTATCACCACAATCCCTGGGAGTCTGGAATGTATTTTCCTGGGAGATAATAAAACTGAATTGCAACCATAGTGCAGAGGAGAAACCAAAGATGTCTTGGATAAGTTATCATGAGCTATTATGAGGTCAACAACTTCTGTGAGCAAACAAGTCAGCATGTATGAAAGTTTCCAACACAAAGCCTGGCACCCGACATGCCTCATTCCATGAGTCTCCATTGAGATCCAAATGCTGAACATCAAAGCGAAAGCACAAAATGAACTTGAGAGAGTTGGAAAGGTAACTAGAAAACGTCTGAGAGCTACCTAAGTGAACACGTGCTCGGTATAAAGTATGTGACATTGAGGCAGATTTTTGACTCGTTTGTTTTTTCCTTTTCACCAACATGTAAATGAAACCCTTCTTTGAAAGACCACTCCTCCATGCTGAGTAAGAAAAGACACCAGCGGAGGGCCAAGACTGCAAAATAACTGCTGTCCTCACCGCACTGCTCCAGCCTTGGCTCTCTGGTGAAATGAGACCGGAGCTTGGATGTCACAATAAACCCAGACACTCTGAGCGTGAACCTGCTCGCTCTGACCCTTCATCGTCACAGATGCTCATGACGGTGATGGTGTTATCCACTTCACATCTGCCAGCTGGGAAGCTGTTGGAATGGCTTTGGGGGAAGGTGAAGGGCAGCTGCGAAAATGAAAAACACCTTCGAAAAGTGAAATAAACATTCTTGAGAAGATACCACCCTCCGCCAGCCACGTCCCAAACTATTAAAAGAAAGAAAAACATTAGGCTCTACCACATTGAGCAGAACCATCCTTTCATTCCAGGGATGAAAAATGGCAGCCTGACGGCTCCAATGCCACACTCTTTAAGAAGCACAGCCCAGTGGTGGTTTATCAGATATTATCTTTTCATTCTGCAAATGAATATTAATCACTCACTGTGTGGCATGCCTAGGTGCTAGGAGGAAAAAGACTAAATAGTCTCTGCCCTTAATAACAAGTGTGATTATCACCTTAGAAACGTGTTCAAATTTGCTAACGGCCTTCTACGAGCCGAGCTCGTAAGTGCTCTACAAATATCATTTATCCGCTCAATAGGTGTGTGTCACACTCCAGGCATATATAAGGCACGGTTGCAGGCACTAGTGTGATGTGAAACAGACAAAAACCCTGTCTTCACACACCTTATTTCAAGCTCAATATAATACCAACTCAGCAGATATTATTCCTATTTTAGAGACAGGAAAAGTGAGGTTAGACATAACCTACTCAAAGTCACACACTAGTAAAGGCCAAAGACAGGAATTGGGCCCAGTGTACCTTCAGGGCCTTGGTTCTTTTTCCTAAAGCAAGGGTCAGTTGTAAACACAAATGCCCGCAAGGGCTAGGTGGCAAAGGATACCTGGGCTCGGTGTATCCCATGACAGCAAATTCTGTTGTATCTTGTTTTTATATAGACACACTTCATGTATTAAAACCACACTTGCAGTTTCTACTTCAGCCCCCTAATAATAATAATAATGTTTCCTCTTGTTCTTTTCGAAAAACACAGCCCTTTCAGGCTAATTTTTTGTTCCCTGAGACACAGCCATAGCTAACAAGCAACACTTCACTATCATTTTAACACTCTTGTAAGAACTAAACAGGGTGAATATGTTGATAAAAGGTAAATTGACCCTCATCCGCCTCCACGTTGAGGAGGTGATGGCTGTTGCTTCTCAGCCCCAGCAGAGAGATGGCCATTGTGCAAAAACCAGGCCAGGTGTTCCCTCTGGCTTTTCCAGAACTTCAAGTGAAGCCACACATCTGGATTGCTACATCAAATCTCCCAATCTTTAGATATTGGCAATCAAGTAAAACTTTTTAAAAATTGTGTATGCCAATATTTTGCTAAAGAATACATACTTTGGTGCTAAATCTGCCATCAGTCTCCAGTTTAGATTCTGAATTATCCCCAGAATTCTTTTCAGCAAATATCATGCCTACTGGATATTTTAATCTATTTATTTAGAACAGCTATCAAAGGGATTTTCCTTTCTGTATCTATAGATACGCCATGACACCAACTACTAGAGAAGAACAAACTGTGTTTATATCAAAGGATATTATATTCCAAGTACCAAATATAAGAGGTTGACAATAACTGCAGTAAGAATTGAGAGGAGGGAGAGGTCACTCGATTTTTGGATAACTGTAGGGAGGAGAGGAGACCTTACCTTGGATTGTAATGGATAGATCCTATTTGGACTTATAGAAAAGTATCAGAAAAGTGGGTCAAGAAGAAATGAAGCGTGAGAAAAAGCTTAGAGGTGAAAATGAGCGATGTTGAATTGCTCATAAATGTTTAAGGGAGAGTAAATATAAGAACATTGATAAAATACAAAGAAATTGTAGGAGGTGAGACAGGAGGTTACACAGGGAAAATAACAGTGTATAAAATGGGAATTGTACCTGGTCTACTTTGTAATATCAGGTTAGATGTCAGATTGAACTCTTAAGGGAGGTATGTGTGTCTTTTGATATCACCTACCTCCAACACAGCACTGAACATGTAGAAGGCTTCCAATAATAATTTAAAGATGGAATGAGGTCACATACATGAAGTATTTTGACCAACATAAAGTGTGCACAACATCAAGGGGTTATTAATATTGATGAGGAGACTGTTTTCAAAGGAAATTTATATAGGTCTCCTGGGAGACGAATAATAAATTGAGGGTCTCTGGCAATCGTTAACACTGTTGTCAAAGTTCAACAGGCATTTCCTTCTCAAAAACAATGAAGGGAAACCTATTCCACTGGTTCCTGATCCAACTGGGGATAGTAAGCCAAAGGAGAAAGGGAAATAGAGGTTAATAGTAACATGTGGCCCTTTTTGGATTTCAGAGTCAAGAAGCACACCCTCCCCTCCCCCCCACAGCCTCCTCTAATAAAAATAAGCAATAGCTCTTAATATAAGAAAGCAAGAAGTTTTATAATACTTTCACCTATGGTTCATTTCAATTGCATGACAATACAAGCTCTGGAATCAAACCGAAGTTCAAGTCCCAGCTCAGCCACTCACTAGCTCTGCCACCTTGGACAAGTTACCGAGCTTCTCTGATCCTTTGTAAGAGGACAAGGCAGCGAAGGCAGCACCTATCTCACACGACTTGGGGGATGACAAGAATGATGGATAGCGAAACCTAAACACCCTCATGTAAATACCGAATCACAGACAAAATGATCTCATTTCAAGGAGACATCAAAGGCCAGGGAGCTGATTTCTGTCGAGTTGAAAATCCCACAAAGACTTCCTCCAGAATGTAAACTGGTTCTTGATAGTCATCTATTTTCTGACTCCTCCTAAGTGTACCATGTTGCCTTCACACATCGATGTTTCTCTCAGCAGGGTAATCCATATCCACAGATTGCCCACAGCTGTCCCGACCACATGAAAGACCCAGACACTCCCCAATGACCTACTGGCACAAGGTAGTCATTCATCAAATGCTAGAGGCTCAGCACCAGACACGCAATGAAAGGTTATCCCTTGGTTTTTATTGCGTTGGTATTAGCTTTCCCTGTCTGCAGCCATTTGATCACTACAAAGCTTTACACTGTTTACAAATGTTCGAGAGTCCTGGACTTTTCTTCTTGCTGACTTTTAGATACTGGCATCATTAATCTTTAATTTTCATTTGGAAACTTCACCCGGCAATGAAAATGAAATGCTGCCTTCTGCCATATGCCTCCGAAGTCCTGATGGATTGCACACCACTTAATAGACTCTAGGTGTGGGATGGTATGTTGGGGGGAGAGTTGCCATTATCCATTCTATGCAAAAATTGAAACAGTTATTTTTGTGACATTGCATATGCACTTGATACCAGCCACATGTGTTTAGCATACTGTGAACATTTCATAATTATTAATTTTATTTGGTTATGGTTATTTCCATAACTGATATTCTCTAAGGAAAAAACCACATGTATCAAAGATAGGAAGGAATCTCTGAAGATTCCTGCATCCTGATATTGGTTCAAGTAGGATGTGATCAAGAGAATGTTTGGGGACAGAAAGATCACTTTAGGTTATCTCGTTGCACATCTAAATGAGAGGAAAACAAAATATGGACTCAATGGCATCAGTATGGAAATGAAAATTTTTGGGGAGGGATATTGAAGAAGCATAAATAACAGACCTCTGAAGTTATATCGATATTGCAAAAGAGGCAAAGCATTACTTTTAAAAAACTCTAAAATTTTAAACTCAGTTATTGGGAGAACTTCTGGTATAACGACTGAGAAAAAGGGAAGCCAAGGGAAAGCATCTGTTTAGGAATGGCAGAGAGCACAAAGAAGATGCATGAATCCAGATTGGGAGTGGCTTGGCAGATAGTTGAGAATATGTGATAGAAGCTCAGTTAAAGAGATTTGAGATGGGGATGGTGAAGCTATAGCACTGGACGAGCTCCCCAAGGGAAAGACGCTATGGATCGAAGATTCCTGTCCTGAGACCACCAAAACTTAAGGGATGTCCACACATAGGGATAGGAGACGAAGAATTGGGGATAAAGGGCAAGAAATAAGCAGAAAGGTAGGAGACAAATGGGTGCCTTGGAAAGGTAGGGAATGCTAGGATAGTTACCCTGGAGAAACCTCACACAGTGCAGTAGTTTTGTCATTTATGTTGGTCACAGGACCTTTCTGTCGAGTGAAAATCTATGTGGAAACTCAGACTAGCAGAGCTGCTCCAGTAAAGATCAGGTTGAGGACCTAAAGAACTGTCTTCTCAGTCCTCCCACGCCCACCCCAAGCACTCATTACCACTAAGGGAGCACTCAACCAGCAAGACTCCCCAAAACCAAGTTTGAAAATCACTGTTGCCTTCTAATTCTTTTTATATTAAAGATGAGGAAAGTGGAACTCAGTGAGGAAAAGTATAGAGTTTATTAGCAGCAGAATCATGAGTCACATCTCCCAATTTCTAGGCTGTTGGCCTTTAATTATCAGCAATGCTTCTTACACTGCCCAGAAACTGAGGGAGAACAGAGGTTCAGGAAGGAATTGAAGATGGAGACCTGTACACAGAGACACAAGTGGAGGAGATTCCTGGGGACAGCCCAACGGCACAGACAGCTGCTCGAGCCTCCCTCCCTGCAGGGGTGCTGGTTACTGCCCCATCCCTACACACATCTGTCCATCACTTTCTGCAGGTCACAGGAGAAAACTTCATTCTCTCTGTGTGCCACTTTATATTTTCAAAGCAGTGTCACGTCCATTATCTTATTTGATCATCACCATAAGCCTAGGTGGGGGACAAGTTGGGCAGGTAAGATTATAGTCTTCACATTTTTCACAATGACTCAGAGATATTAATGAACTTGCCTAAGATTACATGACTCTCTCGCACCAGCACTGAGTATTAGAACTCAGGTGGTTTCCCATGAACAAAAAAGGGCAGCTGTTTGAGTTAATGCGTACATAATAATACCAGAAGGTTATGTATCTTGCCTAAATAAATAAGCAAGAATTTTGGTTTCCAAGTAACATGGAGGAAACATTCCACCCTGTCTCTCTCACTGAGTAGAGCATAAAATATGGACGTAACAGTTATCTGAGAGCCCTGAGAAGTAAACAGTGGCACACAGATGGGGAAAGAAGACCAGAATTTTAAGTATCACTGAACCAGTAGTGGGTTTTTCACTTTTCTTTCCTCCGGTATACCTTGGCCTGAACTCAACGCTCTAGACCTGATAGTGGACAACAGGGTAGGGACAGATGAGAAAACTTCAGGAAAAGCCACAACGACCAGAAAAAGGAACTTGCAACTCCAAAAGAAACTACAGAAATCCCCATTTTTTCCTCTTTTTCTGTGCTTTATTTTAAATTGACATATAAAAAACTGTACATATTTAATGCCTCTATCTTGATCAGTTTGGGTAAGTATACGCCTGTGAAACCATCACCAGCATCAAGGCCATAAACATATCTATTACCCCGTAAAGTTTCCTTCTGCCCCCTTTATTATTATCGAGATGAGTTTTTTTTTAAATCAACCAATTTTGATTAACGGTGGTAGAAGGGCTCCAATAACAGGAGCCCACCGGAGCCGAAACTCTGAGGGAGAGGAACTGTTCACTCTGTTTGCTTTAGTAGTGATCCCAAGAGGGTGAGGTTAACTCCCAGTTTTCTCCATCTGTGCTCCCAAAACTGGCCCCTGACACACTGGAGTAGGATAAGAAATTCTCAGTTTTCTAGCGAGAAAACCAAAGAAGAAGAGTTCGTGAGAACCAGAAAATACTGAAGAGATGACAAAAAGAGAGGAACTCAAGACAACAAACCCATAAATGTGTTTATGAATGTCTGGGCTCATTCCTGTCACAGTGCACATGCAGGTCTCATTCTATTGAGCCTACCAAACACATCGATCCATGAACAAGCCACCTTCCAGGGTCCAGACTGTCCACCAGGTAGAGCATATGCAGGACAGATCCAAAAAACACTGAAAAGGCTTTGAAAACTGAACAAACATTGGAATCACAGCCCATAGCATGTGGTCCATGAAAAATTGAAAGCAAGAACTAAACATTGTCTAGCGGGGTTTTCCATCTATGTAGATGCACCCTATGAACAACTATAACACGGGGAGGAGGAAAGAGAACTTATAGTTGTGTTTACTTTCCACTGGAAATGGTAAAATGTCAAATTTCAGTGGATGGTAAAAAGCTAAACATGTATAATACCACCCATAAAGCAACTGGTTAAAAACTATACAAAGATATAGAGTCAAAAAACAGTAGATGATTTTTTAAAATGTTTAAATAACCCAAAAGCAAGCACGAGAAGGGGCAACAGAGGAGGGAGACGAGACAGACGTAGTCTCTACCTTCACGACAACATTGAAAAAAGCAGATAGGTATTTACATTTTATGACAAAATTCCTGAAGGAAAATACGAAGCACAGCACCGTGACACAAACTGATGTTGGTGACACACAGTGGTCAGCAATGGCCTCCGTGGGGAGATGAGCTTTCAGCGGGTCTGGGGAGGAACATCCCAGAAGACGGAAGAAAATCCTTAAGGAAATGGCTAGGGTGTTTCGGGCACGGAAAGATCTTTGCAGCTGGAGTGGTGAGCAAGAGCATGCTAACTCAAAGAGGGAGGGAGGAGGGAGGCTCCACGGCCTCACAGGCCATAGTTATGAGTTTGGATTTTGTTCTAAGTGCCCTGGGAAGACGCTGAAGTCTTGCCTTTGAAAAGCAAAGGGTAACTTAGGAGAAGCCTACCAAGGTGGGAGATTCCTGAGCAGATCACATGAGTTCTCCCCCGGGGTTTGGCTGAAAATCACACAGCAAAACAAACAAGGATGTCCCAGGCAAGAGCTAGAGCCAGCTTTCTCATTCCTTTGACAACTGAATGGTTCGCTTCCCTGGGTAGAAACGTGTACAAATCTGGACTACATCTACCAGCCAGATGCCTTATCTTAAAACACGACAGCCGAAGTTTGATCTTTGGCCTAAGGGGAGAATTAAAAGGTGTTTATGTTTCAGAAATAACCAGAGTCAGACATCTCAAAATTAAAATTCTTTGTCAGCCTATCAATATTTATGAATGTGTAAGATTTCCAGCAGCCCCATTCCACAATTTCCATGCTTTACAGGTTGAGAGATGTCTGACCCTGGAGATAGCATCTCTTTGCACACACATTTTTCTCACTTTACAGAGGAAAGTTTATTTAAAACTCTGACCCATCTTCTAGTTAAGGTACCTACGTTCACCTTCCTCACTGACATCAGCCAGAGTGGTATCCCTTTACTTACAACATATCTTGCAGGATTGAAAACAAATGAATAAACTACAGGTTTACTTACAACATATCTTGCAGGATTGAAAAAAAATGAATAAACTACACATTCCCCCAAATAAATCATGAATTAGGAAGCCAAAATATTGCATGCTACAACCAATCTAGCTTGGAATGAAGGCAAGATTTGATTTCAGAGCAAAAGGTTTCTATTACAGTTTTGACATTAATTCATCATGTGAACTTGGTCAAGTCTTTTTTTGTCCTCAAAGGCTTCCATTTTATTATCTGCAAAATAAAAAGATATTAAAAATAACTTTGGGAAAGGCTAACACTAGAGATAAGGTTGATGGGGTGCTTACCATAAGCCAGCTTGCAAAAGCTGTCTGTGTTTTATTTTATTGGATCCTACAACCACCCTATGACATAGCACCGCAGAGATGCTGGCTTACCCGTTCTCCCTGCAGCGTATGCTAAGGCGCGCGACCCAGAACCTACGCCCACGAAGGACTTGTTGGCCCAATTGAAGCAGTGCTGCTGGCAGAAGCCCTGTGGCTGTCAGCCTCTTCGGGGGTCACCTTAGCTGCCAAGAGCTACCTTACTTAAGGTCACACCTCTTCCCAGGCAGCCTGACCCTAATGACTGATCAGCGTAGGAACATAAAGGCCTAGCCATTTTAGCTCCAGAGCAACCGGTGTGGGCCTGTTGAGGCATCACAAGCCCTACATCATAGTTTAACTTCCCCCTCTGCCCTCGCTCCCATCATTATGGATCTAATAAACATCCTGCAAGCTGAAAAAAATATTATAAAATATTATGCACATATACATATGTATGTACCTGTCTGTATGTATGTATGTGTGCATGCGTGTATGTGTGCGTATGTAAACGTCACGTTCTCTGGAAGCAGAATCTGAGACAGGGTGCAGAGGCATGTGATTACCTGAGGGAGTGCTCTTTGAAACAAGCCTACCAGAGAGACAAAGCAGGACAGGGAAGGGTAAAGGGTTGAACAAGGACATGGTCTCAGGTAAAGTCGAGCCTTAAAACACCTAATTCACAAGAAGAGAATGAAGGGACCAGCAGCATAACATATATATCGCATCTCAGGACAGTCCCCACCTTGAGACAAAAGTGACAAGACAAAGGTTTTTTTTCACCCCTTTATCAGGCATGCAGCTGCCCCTAGGGTGGAGGAAATAACTTCTGGGTGAAAGGCTCCTCTCAGGTAATGATAATTCTGCAGAGAAGGCAGCCAGCGATGGCCTTAGCAAGTGACAGTTCACAGCAGTTAGGGGATAGCACACTGGCCCCATACAGGGCACCAACATATGTGTTGTGTATATATGGATAAGGGTGCATTGCATATATGTGAATAAAGTACACACACACAGAGGACAGGGAGTAGGGGGAAGAAAGAGAAAGATTGACTTTTATTTCCTCCACCGGCTTACAGGGTTACTATGAAACCAAAATAATGTTTGAGGGAATACTAGATTCCCAAATCAATCATAAGCTTTCCTGACTCCGTTTTGCTAGTCCCCTCTGCCTTGGACTGCCCTCCCCCTACCACCAAGCTCACCCGTGACTTTGAAGAAGCTATCAGGTGCCTCAGCTTTAGAGGGTTCCCAGGTCTACCTCCTCCTCGGACCACCCCACCCATTTCACTTATTCATGATGTGCGACACTATTAATAAGGACCCAAGAACAATGCCCTGTGTACAGCACCCAACTTAGAAATCAACAACAGTGGGTCCAAATCCCAACTCCCCATTTAATACTTAAGTGGCCTTTGGCAAAGTCAAGAGCTCTCAACACCTGCTTTCCTCTTCTGTGAATATCAGTAATGCCACCAACCTCGGAAGTTTTATTCCACATGAGAACACTTTAAAACTATGATTATATGCTATTGCACGGTTATTTTCTCTGCACGAAGAAGCACATTTCCAGCATCTCCAGGTTAAATAGACCCTTTACCACCCTTGAAATCTTAGGACTCCACCAAGAAAGGAATGATTCTACTTGGATTTAAAGGAAGCAAAAAGAATGTACATTTCTTTCCCCAAGAGGATCTAACATTGAAGAAAAGGAAAATCTAAAAGTAGGGAAGAAAACAATAAGTCCCAGGCCATGAGCCAAATGCCCTGGTAGCAGCTGAGCGCAGCAAAGAACGCTCAACTATTTTTAGCCTCTATTTGGTATACTGATTTCTGGTACAACGTCCCCTGATTATTTTGTCTGGAATTGGATCCTGCCCTCCCACCCTAATCCCAGGAGAAGCAGTAATTCTGTGCTGTCCTATAACTCTTTCAGGGTGCTTCTTAAACCAGACAGGGATTCTCAGTCTTCTAGGTAAGCCATCCTAGAACGGGCTCTAATTTTAAAAGCCATGAATATCTGCACTGTGGTGAGCGGCCGTCTTTGAATCTGCCCCTCAACAGGCTGCTCCATGGCTTTCTGGTGCCAATTGGCATCCAGCAAGAAGCATTGACATTGTTTTTGTTGTTTTCAGAACAATACTGCAAAGCACAATTCCATCTTAGCTGTTCCTGTAGGGGAAATGAAGTTCATAGCCTATTCTTGTTATCTTTCACTGCATGATGAGACATTCCAATGGGTTGGGTGGGCTTCACTAGGCAATGCTTCTGGTCTTTCTTGAGGCCTTCAATGTCATTGCAGTTAGGTGGCTGCTGGAGCAGTTGTCATCTGCAAGCCCCACTGAGATGTTGGCTGTAGTCTTACACCATCCCCTGGCCATGTGAATGCTCCAAAGGGGTAGCCAGACTTTTTACATGGTGGCTCAGGAATTCCAAAGTGAAAATGGCAAGAGGGAAAAAGTAGAAACTGCCATATCTTCTTCATGCGTGGCCTCGGAACTCCCAGAAAATCATTTCCTCCACATGTTGTTGATAAAACCAGTCACAGACCCAGCTTAGCTTCAATGCAAGAGAGGACAAGCTCTACCTCTTGATGGAAAGTATAGCATCCTTTCCTGCATACAGGTGGGAGAATCCATATCCAGGCAGCAAACTCTAAGAAACTCCATTCTAGAAGGGAGAATCCCTTAACTCTTCAGAAGGAACCCATGAACGGGATGTCATTTTGCCTAAATTTGAGTGACAGTGTCCACATGGAGGGGAAGGTACCACAGGGTGAGGAGAGGGGAAGAGGAAGCAAGACATGAATACCTGCATCATATTTTTTAAAACGATGAAAACAAGGCAAGAGCCCTGGGTGACATCCAGTGCAGGCATAATTGTCCTTTGCCCACTTCCTCTGCACCATTTCTTTTCCCACATTGACCCCATCAGCCAACATTGAGGGGTGAAAAATGAGCTGGAAGTAACAGGAATCAGTGAGCCAACATCCACGCACAACACACGCGTAACAGATAAATGCACACACATGTGCGTACAAACACGCCGAACCACGCTGGGAGCCGCTGGAACAAGTTTATGGAGACATGTCCAGGAACATCACAGTTTTCAATCTGAAGCTCTGAGAACTTTCTGAGGCTCATGACATTTCTGATAAGAGCCTCTACTGCTCTGCAGAGTGTCTCCTATCATCACTTTGCAGCCCTGAAAAAAGTCTTGGAATGCTTGGAGACCAATTACCTTTCCCAAAGGGAGTTCTAAAGGGATAAGGTAATGAAAAAGGATTATGTATTTCTGAATCTTCAGTGATAAGAAGGCTTGAAGGTGATAAAATGACCATAGATGTTCTCTCTGAAAATGGAATTTCTAGACGTGACACCTTTTCTACCTGCCCTACCTAAAATAGCAAGCTAATCACATTCCACCCAGATTTAGTTTTCTCTGTGTACTTTTAACTGCCTAATATTATGTCTCTGCTCATTTTCTGTCTTTCTGCAAAACATAAACTCCACAAAGGCAAGGGATTTATCTACTTTTTCACTGTCATATCCCTTCAGTTAGTACCTGTGGGTCCTCATTAAATATTTGCATAATGAATAAATTAATATTAACTAAATTTCAATTAAGTAGATGATACTGTAGTATAATCATCCCTTGGTATCCCAGGGGGATTGGTTTCTGGACCTCCCTACCCCCGCAGCTACCAAAATCAGATGATCTAGTCCCTCATATAAAACAGCACAGTATTTGCATATAACTTATGTACCTTCACCCATATGCTTCAAGTCATCTCTAGATCACTTAAGATACCTACTACAATGCAAATGCTACATAAATAGTTGTTATACTGCATTGGTTTTTATTTGTATTATTTTTATTGTATTGTTATTTTTTGTTGTTTTTTTTCCCCAAATATTTTTGATCCATGGCTGGTTAAACCCATGGATTTGGAACCCACAGATAACGGAGGGCCAATTGTATTTGCTTTGTAAAGGTGTACTGTGTAAAGATGAGAAGTTACCTTCAGCAAGACTGCAATGTATGTTGATGACTATTATGCTCAGTAAAACTACAGGGGCATTTTGAGCTATAAACAAAGGACTATTGAGAAAGCACAGAAAAGATCATGAATGACTTTATGAACCTGGGCACTAACCATTAAAGTTAACAGAGATGTGATTCAGACAAAACTCATGACACAGTGAGCTTGCTGTGACTTGGGTCCTGTTTGAAATTCCCATCATCTGAGGATCAGACTTCCTGACGCCACGATCTTGGATTACTAACTTGTATCTTGTGAAACTGAGCTGCTTCAACCGTGAATCAAACACCTCTGCCTAGATAATCACTAAGGTTCCTTTCCATGACAACACTGGGGAGAGGGAGGATTTGACAAAAGGGTAGGGTTTGAGCATCAATTTCTTTGTAGGTCTGAGGCACGAGCAATAAAATGGCATTAAATTAATAAGAGTTATATGACCTATAACCAAACTAAGTGCTATTGAGATCTATCTACCAGGATGTTCTTTATGGAGTTAACTACAATAAAGAGAAAATAGGAAACCAAACTGGAAACTGTTTAGAATTTATTTGGAACTAATTTCAAACAAAGAAAAATTGCAAAAATTGTTGAGTTTCCACAGGTCTCTCACCCAGCTTCTCCTGATATTTTAATGGTCTCTTTCTGAAATTTATGTGGGTTGTGTCTAGTTGTGGGTCTTTTTTCCTCTTGTCTGCTCTGTGGCTTGTGTCTTTACTCAGCACTGGAAAACTGTCTTCTGTTATTTCTTTGATTATTTTCTCATTCCTATTGCCTTTGTTCTCTCTTTGAGGAATTCCTAGAAGTCAGGGATTGGGCCCTAGTATGTATATTAATATTCTATACCTTTCAACTGCTCTTCTGTTTTCTCTTCACATTTGGAGAGATTGTTTTGATGTATTTCTTCCAAATGGATTAAAGAACATTTCTTTATTGTGACAGTATAGTTTTAATCTAGAGCAAGTTTTCTCAACTTCGGCAATATTGACACTTTAAGATAATTCTTTGTGGTGGGGGACTGTCCTGTGCATTGTAGGATGTTGAGCAGCATCCCTGGCCTCTACCTGCTAGACGCCAGTGGTGCCCTCCACTCCAGCTTTCAGAACCAAAAATGTCTCCACATATCACCAAATGTCCACTTTGGGGCATTAAATCAATTTAAAATAACTCTTTTTATTTCTGAATTCTTTTCTTTCATAGCAGCCTATGCTTTTTTTATATGGCCATGATCACTAATACAATTAGGCTGTGTTAAGATCCTTTTTTGTTCTTTCATTTATTTCTGTCTTCCAGAGTCAAGTGTTTAGTTTGCTCATCTTGGTCCTTGACTATAGATCTCCCTAACATGTCTGATGGTCCTGACTGTCTCTATACACCCACAAATGCAAGTTTTAACAATTAATATAGGTCACTGAAATGAGCTTCTGTTTTCTTTGAGAAGGTCCTTATGCCCCTGCAAAACCCTTCCTTGAATAAGAGGACAGACCAGGAACTCATGACCTATGAACAAGAGGCTTCACATTAGGGTGGACCAGTCCAAAGCAGGCAGGCAGACTGACTGCTCCCTTCCCCAAATGTTAGATCATAGCATGCTTCACCATGGGGCTTGTGGTATCACATACCATGTAACACCCATGACAAAAGTCCTAGAGAGATCTCCCATTACTCACCCTGATTCCTGCATCCCACCAATCCTCACCCTTTGTAACCTACTGAACCCAAGCCAGGTATGTTCTGACGTTCCAGGAAAGAGTAATTCTCAAATGTAATCTATTACTGCCTTGCCCAAGGTGTGTTCTGGGCCCCTTCCTCTAAATATAGTTCAGTAAATGATTAAATAAAATATTCTACATCTACGCCAAGGAATATTACACAGCAGTAAGAAAGGACAAATGTTCGTGTACTCAACAACTCGAATGGATTGCAAGGGAATTACGCTGATTGAAAAAAGCTGATCTCAAAAACCTGTACACTCTATGATTCTGTTTATGTAGCATCCTTGCCATGACAAAATTAGAGATAGAGAATAGATCAGTGGTTGCCAGGAGTTAGGGATGGAGGGTGGGTGATCATGGAGGGTGGCACCAGGATGATCCTTGTGGCGATGAAATAGTTCTGTGCCTTGACTGTGGTGGTAGTTACACAAGTATGCACACGTGATAAAACTATAACATCTACACACACACACACACACGTGCATATAAAACTGGTAAAACCTGAATAAGCTCTGATGACTGTACCAATGTCAGTTTCTTGCCTCTGATATTATACTAGAGTCATGGAAGATGTTCCCATTGGAGAACCCTGGGTGAAAGGTAACGCCCTTCATGGAACCTATACGGAATTTATGGAATTTCTCTATAGTTTTTTTTTTTTTTTGCAATGTTCCCTGACTCAGTAATTATTTTAAAATAAAAATGTTTAAAAAGCAAAGTCACTGTGACTCCATCTTCATTTCCAACTCCAGATACTCATCACCTCCTCTGACTCACTGAAAGTTCATTCCTCTCCCATTCTTAGGAAAATAGGATTTCATTCCTTTTGTATTCATTTAAATGGCATTTCTGGATGTAGAAGCAGCAAACTCTTGTACTGGTGTGTGTACACTCAGTCCAGAACTGAGTTGCGCCCTTGACTTTTGCTGAAAGATCTTTTGCTGAAGATCTTTTGAAGGAACATCCATATCAAAATAGCTGTTGCATGTGCTGTCAAATTTCTTTCAAAGACACTTTCCCATAGGTTACTCAGTATCTCCTCTAAGGTATCGCTTTCTAAATTCCGTTTAGAGCAGCAGTTCTCAAAGTGGGGTCCCCGGAACCAGCAGCATCAGTTATCACCTGAGAACTTGCTAGAAATGCAGATTCAGAGGCCATAACAAATCAGAAACTCAGGAAATCTGTTTTAATAGGCCTTCCAGGAGATCACAATGCCTAGTAGAATTTGAGAACTACCACCTTAAAACACAGTAATGCGTTCCTCTATTTTTAGAATTGGTTGCACTCAGAAGGTATTTTTATGATTTCAAAGAAAAAATATGTACTGATGGGGGAAAATCCCTTATAAAACTCTTTCTATTCTAACTTTGAGCTACTGGGAATTGTGCACATTTTAAATTCTTGGGGTAGGTGGTGGTTAGGAAACTCAGAGCCAAATTGGAAGCTCAGTCACAGTAAATATATTAACCCACAGAGTTATCATATGGATTTCCTCTCCTTGTTTCCTTGTCCCAATTTCTTATTTTATTAGATTTTTTTCCTTTGGGGAAAATAGAAAGTTATAAATACAGTCAATAAATAAAAGAACCCTTAACAACAGTGGCAATGTGTTCTTGTACTCTGCCACATGTTCCACTCTGAGTATGAAATACACATCATGCAGCCCATACAGATGTTACTAGATATTAAACTGTGTCAAAAACAGATTACAGAGGATGAAAATCCAAATACTGCCTAGAGAAAATGTCTTCATGTATAATTCCCAGGGATATTCTTACAACATAGAATTGTTATTGCTTTTTTGTTTAAATGTAAGAGAAAGGATTTAGGCTTAGATTTATTATATTAGTATATTAACCACTGTTGTTCTTTTGGCTTCTTGCCTTTGGGTGATGTTTTCTTGTTGGGAATTGTTTTCTGTTTCCATCATCTTGAAATAATGTGTATTTCAATTGTCTTTTTATTTTCCCGAAGCCAACAGACCAATAAATTCCCATTTGGAAAGAGTCTTCTAAAATATCATACGTAACTAACCAGACACAAGGACTACTAATAAGTTTAACAATTCCCAGGAATGTGTTACATTTTGGCTTTCATCTGCGATACATTTGAACTATCATTAAAAAAGACATAGTTAAATAAATGCTCATTTGAAAATTAAATGAACCACAAACATCATCAATAATTAATAAGTGTTTCTCGAGCAACTTTTCAGTTGCTTTTTTAAGTCTGAACTTTAGAAGATAGAGAAAAAGTATAAATATATCCTCTGAAGACTAACGATTCACTGGTATAGACCAATTATGTTTCCACTGGGCCTTACTATTATAGACCACTTCAAGTCTGCCTGAGTGATGTTTGGAGACCCTACCTGGGCATTTTGTAGGGGCTGGTCCCAACCAGGGCTCTCACAACTGGCTGAGTCCTATTCTGAAACAAGCAACCACATCAAACCCTAAAGCTACCATCCACCTGCCTCCAAAGCACTGCCACCTCTTAGGATCTGCCGCTGCTCCAGCCCCCAACGTGACAGAGTCGCTGGATGTTGACACTGGAAGACTTCAGATTTCTCACCTTTCTCTTGGTGCTCTCTTTTGGAGCACACCTTGTTCATTATTTTCTGAGGCTGCCATAACAAATCACAACAAATATAGGGGCTTAACACAACACAAATTTCTTACAATTCTGGAGATCAGAAGTCTGATGACTGAGAGACTTGCTGGGTAAAAATTAAGGTCGTATTTCTTTTTGGAGGCTCCAAAGGAGAACCTGTTTCCTTGATTACTCCATCTTCTGGGGGCCACCCACATTTCTGGGCTCTTCAACCCCTTGTACCTGCAAGGCCAGCAATGGCTGGAGGAGCCTTTGCACATCACATCACTCTGACACTGACTCTTCTTCTCCTTCTACTTTTAAACACTCTTGGGATTATATCAGGCCCACCTGGATACACCGGGATAATCTCTTTGTAGTTAAGAGTTGCTGGTGCGCATTCTTAATTCCATCTACAGGCTAATTTCCCTTTGGTATGTAACACATTTATGGGTGCTGAGGATTAAGTCGTGGGCATCTTTGGGGAGGGCGGGGATTATTCTGTCTATCATAACCCGTCAGCCAATGAGGGAGTAACCAAATAACTAACAGACTGACCAATAAGCATCCAGCTCTAGGTGATAACCATTCAGTTCCTCCGAAGCAGCCGGTTTCCCGCGAGCCACTGGAGAACGGAGTGAAGCTCAGCTTCACCCCCAACTTTCTACACCCCAAGGTTTGCTTTCCTCGTCTATAGCATAAGGATAACAAAGCACCTATTTCACAGGGTGACGGTAAACACTACGTGAGAAAATATGTCAATGTCTGGAATATAACCGCAACTTAACACAAAGGTGTTGAGAGAATGGAAATGTAAAAAATAAAAACAGGAACCTATGTTCCAGGATACTAAGGTGCTAGTTCTAGAGACAGCATCCTAGAGCTGAAAGTATCTTAACAATCATCAAATGGAAGATAAGGAGCTGAGGTTCTGAGAGGGGAATTGGTGTCATTCCATGTATGGCAGAAATAAGATTAGAAATCAGCACCGGATCCGAAGCCTTGAGACCTCTCTTCTCAAAACCACTCAATCATTGATCGAGACCAGGATGCCATGAAAGACACTTGGCATCCACAGACAATGGTGTGCCATCGAGCACACCTCCTCAAAGCTCTGTCTATTTCTGACGTAGATTAATAGGAGCTGCTCTCCTTAAGCTCACTTCCAACTATTTTTGTAAAACAATATTTCGGCAAAGTTTCGGTGATATGGATACAAAGCAGGATACACAATTGTATATTCATGATGGCAGCAGTTACATAGAAATAAACATTTTTGTTTGACTTGAAATAAATGCAAAAAATGTTAACGGTGTTTATTTTGATGTCATATCTGGTGGGTGCTTTTTATTTTCTTTTCTATCTTTTCTAGATTTCCTAAGGGAGCGTGACTTTTACAATAAGGAAATATTAACGTGCTTATTTTCAAAAATAACAGTAGTTAGAAAGGTTACTTTTTTTAGTCAATTATTTTATTCCTTCATGGTCCCAGATTTCTACAATCTGGATAGTCAAGTATTTACTTTATAGTCCCCAAAATATTATTCTCAGCTGTTGCTTCCCCTAGTTCTAGGTTCTCTCTGCTTAATCCCACAGTACAGTCCCCCTGACACACACACACACACACACACACACACACACCCTCTCTCTCTCTCTCTCTAACATTAACAACCTCATAAGCAAGTGTATGGACCATATAAAACTGAAATGCTGCCATCGGGGAATACAGTAAGTTAAAATGTATGCGTGTATACCTCCCAAAGCACCACCACCAGCATCACTTAACCGAAGTTCTCCAATTTCATATTGTTTTCCCTTTCACTTCTCACTACATTCATTACTCGGGCAAACTCCTTTGTAAGACAATTTCAAATCCAATAAAGAAATGCATTCAGAGACTGCAACTCTAAGTAGGAACACAAGTCTCTCACAACCCACATTCCCCTAGTTGCAATTAGTTTAATCTCTTTCTGAACGTTTTCTTAATATAGGCTTTTACCATGGGCCATTTTTCATGTGTCCTGGTTTTTCATCACTGAATTCTTGAGTAAGACCACAGACATTAAAATGATAACATATCATGCTTAAATCATGGTTAAGTTCAAGGGGGTAAATAACATGCTCTGTCTAGGGTTAGAATGAAGGAAAATGATTGCAGATCACGACTGGATCGTTTTCATAATATTTGGACTTGTTTCTGACTGTCACACTTGGGTTAATGGAGTTAAATTTTGAAAGTCGGTCTAGACTCTAGAGCATTCAAAGGTCACTGTGCACACACCAGGGGTGGGGGCAAGTTTTCTCAGAGCCACGGCCATAACAATTCAACAAGAGAGCAATTTCAGATCCCTATTACAAAAAGATCTCCAAGTCCCTGAATAAAAATGGGAAGCCTTACTCAAAAGTGACTATGAATTAAAAACCTGTCTTGGAAAATACTGAGCCTTACCCAATTTCCAAATGGATAATTCTGACAAATCAGACTTATGAGATATGCAGGATTTATTATATTAGTTATTAATGAGAGAGAGCTTCTAGGAGTCTCATGATTGACTGACCTGACCTTCTACATCATGTCTCTGAGATTCAGAAATTTCCCAATACAGTTTCCATCAACCCAGCTTGTTTTCCTATATCCTATTATACATCCACTGACTGTCCCTCAACTTCACTCCACTGACCACTACCTGTCTCTGAGCTATAGTCCCTGAAATATCCTGACATGTAGGATGGTCACTGGATGTCAGGACTTCGAATTTTCCTGATGTTACTCAAGACTTCTAATATCTGTCTCCACTTTGATAATAATTATCATAATCGTATTAACAGCTAACACTCACTGAATGCTTTCTATGTACTAAGATTTTTACTTGAATTATCTTAACTCCCATAACAACCATATGAAGTAGGTATCACATATTAAACCCTGAGCCTCAGTGTTCTCATCTGTAAAATGGGCATGTGCAAAATGACAGTGTCACACAGTGGGTAAATACTAGGTCCAGGAATTCTTACCCTTGGAGTCTGTCCTCTTTGACACTGCACTATGTTTTCCCGGTCTCCTTACTATCAAAACTCCCAAGATCAACCTCATCCATTCACTTCACACAACTTGTCTTCCTCTATAGTCTGTCTTATTCTAAAGGCAATATATAAATGTGTATATAATATATATGAGTAATTTTAGAATTACTAAAGATCCACAAAATAATACAGAGAGCTTCCATCTTTCATCCTTCACCCAACTTCCATAAAGATCATGCCTTTTTTTCCTATACTGTTGTCAGTCTTCAGGTCATCCCTGTCAAACTGAAATCAGCTAAACCACAGCATGACAGAGATACAGCCACAAAGACCATCTAATATTTTAACAGGGCCTTGCATGGATGACACGACTCTCCCCTTAGTAGAGGAGGCTCTCAGCTGGCCAGGTCACACTTTATCTGTTATTTCTAATGATTCCCTCTGTACACAGCACAGACCCTGAGTCTGCAGATCTGCATATATTTGTATAACAGATAGATCAGAGATTTGTTGTTGGATCCTTAACCAGTTTAAAGAAGTATCCCCCCGTCCCTAGAAAATGCAGAATCAAATAAGCCTATATATTTCAGGTCGTTTGCAGATGCCAGAGGACCTCTCTTGGAGTTAAATCCTACCTATTTTTTTTTAAAGCTAACAATTGCTGTCTGCCCTGCTATCTTTCCCCCCCATCTCATAGAGCTCCTCCACATCACTAACTCTGGGGAGGCTGCCAAAAATTTGCAGAATCACTTCATCTAAGACATGGCTTCAACCACTGAACCGTTGTTGGTTTGGGGCTGCGGAAATGGCCATCTGCCAAAGAACACATGTACATGCCACCAGGACAATCTCATCAGGCAGCCAGGACAGTGGATCTCCTTCTCCCGCCATGTCAAATCCATTACTTCAGGGATTTCCTGACAATGGGGCAGCCCCGTTGGCTCCTCAGCTGTGTGCTGGCCGAAGGTCAATCCACTTATCCACGCAGACCCCGGTGACATCTCACAAATTAGTATTTATGAGACTAATATTCCGTCCAAGCTAAACATTCTATGTTAAATGTTCCTGGCTCCTTTCTTGATAAACTGAAAGTCTGCACTTCTCAGACCAAATATTCTACTAGAGGATCAGGTGGTTATTAGAGAAATCACAGCACCTTAAAAAAAAAGGTCTTTGCTCAAATGGTGGTGGTGTCCACCAGGGATTCAGGGGTTGGGGGCAGTAGACTCACATTTGAGGGATGCGGTGAGCACTGTGGAGGGGAGGGGCATGCTTGAAATGTAGTTAGGGATGGGAATTAGGGGTCTTAATAGGGGAAAGGAAATCTTCTAAAACTGATTTATGTGAATACCAGTACAACTTGGTAAATTTACTAATAAGCATTTAATTGTTCACTTAAAATGGAGTAATGGCATGGAATGTAAATTATACTTTAATAAATTTGTCTAAAAAAAAAGAGAGAATTACAGAACAATCTGTCCTTGAGTACCCCCAGGGCAAAACAATGAGCCCTCTTTCAGATGAGCACAAAACTGGCGTATTTATTACATTTCTAAATGCCACTGAGTTAAAAATTAATACATTTTGAAAACATAAAATTAGTCTATTCTCAGCATGATACAATGAAAAATAACTCGGGTTTTGGAATTAGAAAAATAAACCTGAGTTTGCTTGTGCCATTTACTGAGCTATGTGACTGCTGAGCTAAATGTTTCTATCCTCTAAAATGGGAAAATCATGCACACAAAAAGGACTACTCAGAAGATAAAATGTGTCACTGTGCATAAAGTACCTTGTACCAAGGACTAACTCAGTTAATCTTAGTTCTCTCTCCCTTAAAACTCCAGAACTCCCACATATCAAGAGCAGCAAGAAAGTAGAAGATTCTATCACTTGAGGGACCTGAATCATATCAAAATTTAACTCATTGAGGGTGCAGATCTCTGTGTGCCTATCAGGGAGTCAGAAGCCAAGAAAGAACATTTTGAACAGATTGGAACCAATTCTGGGCAAGATGGAGTAAGTGCACTCCACTCTGCCTCTCCCAGCTGAGTACAATTAAAAACCCTGGGCAGAGTGCATGGGGCACTTATCTGAGGACTCTGAAAAATATAATAGCAGGCAGGTTGGGAAAGGCAGAATTTGCAGTACCACCAAACTGGTGGTAGGTTTCTCACTTTTTCCCCTCTGGTGTCACCTGGCATGGGCACATAATCAGCCAAAAACCCAGAAGTCTACACTGGTGGAGCCAGTAAAAGCTTCAGGAAAAGATCTGGCTTTCTGGCTCAAAGATCAGAGATGGGGCTCCAAGAATCAAAGACAGTGAGGAAAGTCTCTATTTTTGTTTTTCTGTAAGTTTCTGTTCCAGCTTCCAGGCAATGCTGCCATGTTGCAGCAGAGGCTGGCTGCTGGACAGATGCCTACAACTGAGGAAAGAGAATCCTCTCTCTGAGCAGAGAACACGGTTCCGACAATGTAAGGCAAACAGCCATGACGTTTTTTCTCCTCTTGTCCTCACCAAAACTACACACGATAAATTTAAAGAAATTCATGCCCAGACACATCATCATACAATGTGAAAACTAAAGACAACAGAATAATCTTGAAAGTAGCCAGAGGAAAAAGACACATAACATACAGGGGAACAATTCAAGTTACTACAGATTTCTCATCAGAAACCACGGATACCAGAAAAAACAAGAACAATATTTTTAAATTTCTGCAAGAGAAGAACCATCCACCTAGAATTCTATATCCAGTAAAAATGTCCTTCAGAAATGAAGATGAAATAAATTTATTCTGAGGCGAAGGAAAACTAAGGGGATTCATTGCCACCAGATCTGCTTTAAAAGAAATGCTAAAGGAAATACTTCAGACAGAGGAGAAATAATAGAAATAATACCTGGGGGGAATTTCATCAGGAACGAAGGAAGAGCAGAAGAAATGGTAAGTGTCTGGGCAAATATAATATTCTTCCTTGTATTTTGCTGAGTATGTAAAGCAAAAATTACAACATTACTGATGCGGTTTTCAATGCACATAGATGTATATATAATTACAACATAAATGGGGAAAGGTAAGAGGACCTATATATAGTCAGATTTATATATATTCTACTGGAAGTTGAAAACATTAATTCTGAGTGGAAAGTGAAAAATTACATATAGCAATCCCTAGAGCAACAACTAAAAAAAAAAACTATACAAAATCATAGAATAAAAATGTCAATAGATAAAATAGGATAC
This sequence comes from Lepilemur ruficaudatus, assembly GCA_963574885.1. Lineage (NCBI taxonomy): Eukaryota > Metazoa > Chordata > Mammalia > Primates > Lepilemuridae > Lepilemur > Lepilemur ruficaudatus. The sequence continues at coordinate 64,283 of CAUYRT010058516.1, read as the reverse complement.
TAAAAAAACTGAATAATCCATTAAAAAAGCACAAAATGGAAAATAAAGAAATGAAAAACAAAGGAACAGAAAAAATAATTAAATGGTACAAATAAATCCAAACATATCGTCACATAAACATTAAATGTAAGTAGTCTAATCACACTATTTAAAAGAAATACATTGTCAGAGTAAGTTTTTAAAAAGAAGATCCAAGGATATGTCCTCTATAAGACACCTACTTCAAATATAATGACACAGGTAAGTTTTGGTAAAAGGATGGGAAAAGATGCACTATGCAAACACTAGTCAAAAAAAAAAAAGCTAGAGTGATTCTATTAAAGTCAGAAATAGATTTCAGAGCAGGGAAAACTACCAGAAATGAAGAAGGATGTTACATAATGATAAAATGGATAAATTTGAAATGTGTAGAATTTCTATACTGAAAGCTACAAAATGTTGATGAAATAAATCAAAGAAGATTCTGGAGAAATCACTAGGGGGTTGACAGCATGTGTATTAAATCGAGGATTACTCTGTGTGGTGATTAAAAAAAAAAAAAAAAAAAAGCAAGGCATCCTCTCTGGGCTTCCATCTTATTACCTGTGTAACAAGCAGTCAGTATACAAAGTAGTTAAGAGACTGAAGAAACACAGTGTAGGTTAAAATTCTAGCTCTGCCATTTGCTCGTTGAATTTGGACCTTGTCCAAATGCCTTAACTTCCCTATGTTTCTCTACACCATGCTACACCACACTGCCTGACCATATACATGACACACAAAGGCAGGGGAATCAAGACAATTTAAGTGTTACCCTTAAAACAGTGCCTGGCACAGGATAAACATACAACAAATGTTATTATCACAACTGTTAGTATTTCTAAAATTAGAGCATTGTTTCTTAATCTTTTACTGCCTCCTGTAGCTTTTGACATTTTTACCTAAGCACTCCATCCCCCCACCCCTTGACATCTTAGTATCGCAGACACACTGACTATCTGTTTATGCGCTGTGGCCCTTTGGAGGGCCACAAACCATTTAAGATTTTTTCAGCCCCAAGAACCAACTTTCACCCCCTTGGGAGCAATATTACCTCTGCTAAGAATGCATAAGATAAAGCAATTGATCTCATATTCTGTAATTCCAAATCTGTGTAAATCGTAAGACTTCTTTTTTAAGCATGAAACAAAGTTTATTGAGGAAGGGCAAGATAGGTTTACAGAGCAAGATACGTTTGCCACAGACAACAAATAGGCCCCGTGTCATAACAAGAGGGTCGGACTTTTAAAATTACTTATTTAACTATGTTACATAAAATATGAACTGAAATTGCCAGTGGAATTGTTTACCTGTTGTGAATTTATGTTGTACAGAATTTAGAAGAAAAATGGGTTAAATCTAAGGATTTGGAAAAGACTTCCCTAACTAGTCCACACAGGCAGCTGGCTAGAGACTCAGTCCCTTTAGATAAATATATTTTCTAGGACATAATGATATTTATGTCCAAGTTGCTGATATACATTCTGAGCTTTAAGATTTATGGGATTATAAAAATTGTTTCTAGCCATGAAGAATATGAAAAAGTGAAATATTTTTCTTCTAGTCATGTAACCAGCAGATTGAACTGTTCTAATTCCTTGACATGTGTCCCATCTCTCATTAGCTTACAAGGGCGCCTGTAACTGCAACACCTGTCAAATACTTATTTCTAATGATCAACTACCACATTAGGAAAGAGAGCCTAACCTCATCTTGTCTTTAAAAGTGGAGAAAGAAGCTTAATACCAAATGTCTATTCTGGAACCAAGAAAGCATGTATTTTCTCAATCCCTAAATCACACATTGATGGTAAAACTAGACCCAAGCATCTCTTTGGAATACTCCAGACTTTCATTTTTCACTAACCTTAGAGATATTCAGCTGGATCTTGATAAATTATTAGGATATCACTTATCCTTAACATCGGCTTATTATATTTTTCCCTTGAACTTCTCATTATTTTTTTCTTCCATTCTGGTCATATGAGTTATTTTCCATTGGTTCTATCTCAGATCCTACCAGGTCATTAAATATGAAATGTCCAATCTTGAATCAAAAGAGTTCATTGTATCTTAAACAAAAAGCAATACAATTAATCAAAGTATGCACCTAAACTATCAACAACATAGTGCTGCCATCTTAATGGTAGCATGTTCATGCCAGCAGCCAAGAAACCTGGAGAGTGAGTGGCAATGAAATCATGAAAGGAATTTTCCACAGCCTGTTGAGAATTGAATATCTTTCCTTCCAAGAAGTGGTCCAAAGCCTGAAAGTAGTCAGTTGGTGCAAGGTCCAGTGAACACAGTGGATAACAGAGAGTTTACAAGTCCAGCCCCTGTAGTTTGAGCAGTGTTGTTTGCGGGACACATGGTCGAGCATCATCTTTCAAGAGGATTGGCCTGCCTCTATTGACCAATCTTGGTTGCTTAATCGCAAGCATCCTCATCATTTTATCTAGTTGGTTGCAGTAGACATCTGCTGTCATCAACTGACCAGGTTTCATGAAGCTAGAGTGGATAATACCAGCTCTGGACCACCAAACAGACAGCGTTAGCTTTTTTTGATGAATATTCTGTTTTGGACTGTGCTTCAGCACTTCATTTTTATCCAACCATTGTGCTGAATGCTTGTTATTGTCAGAAAGAATCCATCTTTCATCCCACGTAACAATACAGTATAGAAATGGTTTGCCTTTATGTTGTAACAGCAAAGAAAGGCAAGCTTCAAGACGATTTCACTTCCGATGCTCATTTAATTCATACAGTACCCATCTATCCAGCTTCTTTACCTTGCCAATTTGTTTCAAATGGTCCAATATTGTTAGAATAGTAGTGTCAAACCTTGCTGCTAATTCACGTGTAGGTTGAGATGGATTCACTTCCACTACAGCTTTCCGCTCATCATTATCCACTTTGATCTCAGGTCACCCATGTGGCTCATTTTCAAGATTAAAATCACCACAACAGAACTTCTCAAACCACTGATGTACTGTGCATTCATTAGCCACATCCTTCCCAAACACTTCATCGATATTCTGAGCTGTCTGCTCTGCATTGGTTCCACAACGGAACTCATATTCCAAAAATAACATAAATTTTTTTACTTATCCATGGTTTCACAAAAATTGCTCTAAAAAAATTTTTTTGAAAGATAATCACAAGCCAACATGTGCATTTGAAAGACTGAGGATGTCCCTTCACAATAAACATAAAACAAGAAGTGTCAAAGTGAAATGTCAGCGATACCACCTGTCAGACTTAGGATTAATAAAGGAAATCGGACATTTCATACTTAATAACCTAATAATTATTGAAGCCAGAAAGAAAGAATATAATGGTGTCAGAGAGGAAAGCTGACCAGTTTCCCGAAGTGCATCTTCTGGGACGATCACACTCAAATTCAGATTTTCACATTAAGACATTTACATTATCAGGTGATCACTATCTCTGGGATTTACTCACTTTAATCAAACTCCTAAACAGTTGACATAAACTATAATGTCAAGCTTTTCGTTTTAGTTTGTTTCGGTTTTAATTCACTCTCAAGGAGACACGTATCTTATTACTGAAAAACGGATCCTTGCCATTCATATCACACCTACACAAATAACAAGGGATCTATGGAAACAAATCAGTAACTGGATTGTTAAATGAGAATGTAATTTCCCCAAAAAGGGAGTGGAGCAGTGGAAAGTGGTGATCTAGAATAGGGCAGATGAATATGTGGCATGCATTACCCCTCTTGCACCAACGGCAGACACTGTTAATCGACCTTTGCACCCTTGATGCTGAGTTCTAATGCAGCCTAACACCCATTCGACACAGTACCCTAGGCAGCTCCATCCAATCAGTGTTATTTTATAAGATGAAATCTTAGATGTCATATCTGCCCTGGAGGGATGGTTTGTCCAAGCCATGGATCTTTTTCTGCCATAAAACAAAACCCTCCACTCATTTCCAGAATTTACATTTGTATAGCAGGTTTAATCTCTTTCACTGGCAAGGCTAGACAATTATTGGCAAAATCTTCTCCATTTGTTCTGGTGGAGCGTATGTGGAACTCTGGGGAAAAGATTAGAGATGGGACACATGCATCTGTGTTTTTAAAAATCCCCATGGAGATTTTTAAAAAGCACCAAAGTTGTGCATTGCCCGTCGCCCAGAGAAGGAAACTACCCAGCCCATGTGATTCAACCACCCTGTCTCTCCCATTACAGATAACACTGAACTATCACAGCCTTGCTGGATAAGTGAGGGCTGACTAAAGACCTCCCCAAATGGTGCTCTAGAGAGCACCTCCCAAGCAATTGGATATGGTATGTTGAGGAATCATTAGAGTTGCTCAATTCTCTCTTCTTCTGAGCATGGTAGAGTGACAGTGAATTGATATTTGCCCAGCTTTCTTAAGGTGAGTGTGACTAGGAGGTTTGATTTGGCCAATGGTATTGGAACTGCAGACACATGCAAAGCTCTAAGAGACAGCGCACGATTCACCATCTTCTCTTTCCTTCTGCCACAGCAGCCCGCATCGTTTTACACAGTAGGTGAATGAATGCTTAGGTTTCGCAGTAATGTGGGGCAGAGCCCCCGAGTGACCCATTATAGGTATGCAGAGTGAGCAAGAAATAAACCTTTGTCCTTTGATGCCATCAAGATGCAGGGCCTGTTCATTCCTGCAGTATAACCTGGTCTATTCTGATATTAATACATCAGGAAAAGGGAAAGCCTTTTTTCCAATCCTTGTAAAATCTTTCTGGGAACTCTCCAGAGAAGAAACAACATTGCCTTTGGTCTCATCCAGGTTCCTTCCATTTCGGCAAACTTTAAACATATAAGCTGATAAAAGTAAACTCTCTTTGATATCGTGGGATTTTTTTCAGGTGAGCCATTTAGGGAGGACCCAAGAGCAGGTTTGAACACAATAGGGAGGAGGAGGAGGAGGAAGAAAATGAAGGAGAAATGCTGATCCCTGACTTTTGATTTTCCCAGGGTGACTGGGCAGGGGCCCAAGCCAATCTGTGTTGGAATAAAATACACCGAACCACAGTGTGTTGGGCCCAAGACTATCACTGAAAACACAAGATAGGAACACGAGCAGTTAAATGTTACCAACCAACATTTTCTAGGCAAATGTTTAATGTTTTCATTGTTTATATGTCTCTTCCACAACATAAAAAAATTTCAAATAACTGATTGAAAGAGGTCTCGGTGCTAGAAAAGACAGTACTTTTTTCCTCCCTGGTTTTCACAATATATGATACTTTCAGGCTATGAAATGTTTTTCAACACTATGATTACAAAACTTAAGAGATGTCCTCCAAAAACTGTAAACTACAAATCCAATTTCTAAAACTTCATATAATGTCAAATAATAAAAATTTTGATATAATAGAAAACATATGTTTTCTCGGGTAAAGTAGGCTGATATTTTTAATAATGCTGTATATAATTTCCAATCCAATATACCAAAGATACTTTCTTACTGCCTCTGATTTTTTTTTCAAACAATATATTGAAAATATGTAGAATATTCCAAGGATATACTTTGGAAGAAGGATTGAAAAAGATACATCAACTCACATAAAAATACAGTCCTCCTGGCAATTCTATCAATTTTTGTTTCATATATTTTGTGATTATCTTATTTATATATTCAGGGTCCAGCTTCCAGTATATTTTTGGTTAGTTATTTCCTTCTATTAGGATTAATCCTAATGTGTATATATACATTTCCTTCTATTAGAATTCTATGAATCCTTATATTTTATATCCTAATATGTATTTTACCTTACAGTCTAACTGACATTAATACGACTTTCAGCTTTGCCTAATGTTTTTCATCCCTTAACTTTTTTGACTTTTCTGTGTTACTATGCATTGAAAACATCTCTTGTAAATAAAACATATTTGTTCCCAGTTTGAGAATTGATGTCTTTTAATATACGAATTAAGTAATGTATTTAATTTGTGATTGCTTATAGATTGGAATTTAATTCTGCCATCTTTATTTTTTGGACCAGTTTTTCATGTTAGTCAAATTCCAGTGACAATATAATAGTGAAAATTCAGATTAAACCCCCAAGTGGGGCACAGCTGTGTGACATCATTTTCTTATAAGAGGCTTTCTCTCCTAGCCACAATCACAATAATAACCACATTCGTTGCTATTTCTCTCACTAGTGAGCACAGCTTTTCTAAGTCCCTCTTTCACCCTGAGGTAGCATTTCCTGCTTTTTTGCAAGGGTCTCCATCCCAAACTCCTGCCTTGCTGGCCATAGAGTACATCTTTAGTCTTCATGGGAGCATTGAAAACTCCTGCCACTTGGGCCAATGCCTCCTGGGATGCAAAGCATCAGCTCACTGCCTCAAATGTAATCTTTATTTCTAATAGAGATCTACTCTTCTTTCTTTTGAACGTGGCTGTGTATTTCATTTGGAGAGACACAGGTCATATCTTATCCAGAACTTCTATATATCTGACCTAATGTAGGACACTGTATTAGTTTGCTAGCACTGCCATAACAAAGTACCACGGACTGAAGTTATTTTCTCACAGTTCTGAAGGCTAGAAGTCAAGGAACAAGATGTCAGGAGGTTTGGTTCCCTCTAAGGCCTCTCTCCTTGGCTTGTAGGCGGCCATCTTCTCCCTGGGTCTTCACATGGTCTTTCCTGTGGGCAAATCTCTATCCAAATCTCCTCTTTGGAGGCCGCTCATATTGGATTAAGGCCCACCCTGATGACCCTGTAAATATCTTCTTAGTCCATTCTGGCTGCTATAACAGAATGCCATAAACTGGGTAGCTTACAAACAACAAAATTTATTTTCCACCATTGTTGAGTTCGGGAAGTCCATGGCCGATGAATGGGCAGATTCCGTGTCTGGTGAATGTCTGCTTTGTGATTCACAGATGGTGCCTTCTGTCTGTGTCCTCCTGTGGTATAAGGGGCAAGGCAGCTCTCTGGGGGCTCTTTTATAAGGGCACAAACCACATTCACGAGGGATGCACCCTCACAACCTAGTTACCTCCTGCTATCACACCCGTGATCAGGTTTCAACATATTAACTTGGGGGTGGGGCACAAACATCCAGACCACAGCAAACACATATTTAAAGATCCTTTCCCCAAACACAGTCATATTCTCAGGCACTAGGGCTAGGACTTCCACATGTGAATTTGGGTGTAGGAGAAGCACAATTCGGCCTGTAACAGGCACCCTTCCAATTCAATCTGTCAGGTTGCCAGAAATGGAGGTTCTGCGTGGTCTTTTACAAACCTTTGAGTGTAGATCGAGACCAAGCTCCAATGTTCCCTTTGCTATGAAGTTTTTCCTGCTCCACTGCTCCCAGACAGAACTAAGTGCCTCCTCATTCTAGTACTTCGTATATACTTCTCTTGTCATGCGATGTGATTGATCACTGGGCACATATGTCCTGATACAGGAGAATGATGTGATGACACTGGTGAGGTGACAGCACCTGGCACAAAAACTCTTTGAGATAGTTACTATTATTTATCACATTTTTAAACTAAAGCAGCAAAGTCACAGAGGGTTAAGTAATCTACCCAAGATCACAAAGTGATGCTGTCAGGATTTGAACACAGGGATCTTCACCCCAGAAGCCACATTCTTAAACCACTATTTACTGACTTGGGAACCAAAGGGACTTGGTTTGAATTTCAGCTCTGCTACTGAATTCTCTGTGAACCTCTGAGAACGTCGTTCTAAACATATCGTGTTTGCTCCTTTAACAAATGCCGGGGACTGATGTTGGTCAGCGTACGAGGGGCTAGGGATACAGAAAGCAAAATCCAGCATGGACTGTGTTCTCATGGAGCTTAGGATACACGGGGTGCTAGAGCTGGGTGGATGGAATGAAGTCATGATTTCGTGGAGAGCACATGGCAGAACAAGAGGAGTGCCCTGAAGGAGGGGGACATGGTTCTCTGAGAGCTTATAACACAGACACTTGCTGTAGAATTGGAATGGCAATTTCAAGTCCTGCTCAGACAGACACCAGGAGGAGAAGCGGCATTAACGAGGTGGGAGTTGTGGTCGAGAATGCAGAGAAATCATTCCCGACACAGGGAGAAGAGCACATCTCAAGGTTCCATGAAGCTGGGCAAAAATCAAGAAACTGTAAGAATGTCTGTGTGGCTAGAACAAAAACAGTGAGGTTAAAATTGCTCAGTGTTAGATGCTGAAAAGACAGGCAGGGAAAGAGAATGCAAGATCTCTCTGAGCATTTCCACCGAAAGGATTTCACCAGGTTTAACCCATTCATAACCTGTGAATAACAACTTCTTCCTCACAAAGCTATAGTGAGGAGTTTATGAAAAAAAACCATGTAAAATGTCTGGGTCATGGTCAGCACCCAGACGTTAGTCTTTCCTTCACTTTGCTCAACTGTATTTATTTTAAGGAATGTCTAGTCAACAGTCTCATCCATTGGGGTTTTAGTCCTCTTTTAAATTGATTTCCACATAATATGTAGGACACTGGTATCTCACCAGGCAGCACACAATTTCAGCCTTTAATTTGCATGGAAATTGCTAGATCAAATAATGTTGTCCTGCATAAAAACCACAACTGTGAAATCAAGTAAACCCTGCAAGAGTAGCCAAACCAGAGGATTTGCCAGATATCGCCGTTACCAATTAGAAGCCACAGTGATTTGGGACAGTATCTTAAAAAAATAAGAAGTCCTTCTTCCAAAGAGTACCACCAAAACTCTCCTTTTATAGAGAGAACACAGGGTAACAGCATGTAATATTATTCTTCCCAAATGTTATTTGGTATAACTGAATGCTCCTGTGGTAAGAAACTGCTATATTTTACTGTGTGATTTCTCATCTTCAGGTGTGTATATTCCCTGACTTCACTCAAACATAGTGTAAAGAAATCCCCCTTTCACTTCTTTACCAAGTATAAAATCAGTAACCTTCAAATTTACTACTAAAACGAGAGGTTTTTGGTTGAGAAGAGGAACTAGAATGGGCAGCCCTATGTCCCTAAGACTTATTTTTCTCGTAGCATTCCTGATGCTACCACCTCATTGGCCTTGGGTAGTGTTGGAACAGGAGAAATTACTCATTTTTTCATAGTTTAGCCTAAATGTGGACAAAAGATTCTTGTCTTTACACTCACAGCATTACTGAGACAATGCTAGAAATGGCCACATCCAACTTTGCTAAACAGGACATCAACACCTAAATAAAGAATGCCATGGATGTAGATAATTTGTTTTACCAAAAATGACCTACTCACTGCCAACTTGTGGCTCCATGTAGCTAAAGGCTGTTCCTGATTCTTCATCTCTTTAACTCTAAATATCCAGGTGTTCATTCCTAGATATCTTAAGTCTTATATCCCCTCGTGGAAACACTGAGCCCAACAGAGAGACACATCTCCTTGGTAGACAACAAGAATAAAATTCATATGAAACTTCATCTCCTCTTCTTCCATAGGTCGCAGGTATACTTTGATGGGCCACAGAAATTATTTCACTATCTCTCAGAACAAATGTAGAAATGCAAGATCCACTCAGACAACAGCAGAAGGCCCATTTTCTTACAAATATTTGCAGAGACACACACAGAAAAATTCTCATCCATTATAACGATGGTGAAAATGGTTAATAGAAAAATTGCTTTCTACATTTAAAAAACTGAAATCTGTAGCAAAAGAGATTTGGTTTTTTCAGGTAACTATTTTGGACTACACGTTTCTGCACACTTGTACTGAAAAAGTTCTAAAGTAAATGCCACTTCATGTTTTTAGAGCAGAAATAGACATTTCCAAATGAATCGGCATAATCCAAAAATCCTTCATTTAGTCATGGACTCAGAACCAAGTGAATCGTGTTTAAAGGTAAAAGTCCTCTCTCGAGATATGAATAAGGCCTTTCTTGAACCAGGAAATAAGATCCGTCCACCCTCCGGGAGTGATCTCCCCTCCTGCCTGCTATGTTTGTCCCTAAAACTTCTGTCTGGGGAGTCCTCTCCTCACAATGTTGAGGCTGGAAACAGATGGGGTGTCCTCTAAGCAAACTTGGAAACACACCTCATCATACTGTCACCAAGATTTTAGGACACAGCACTGAGCAATGATGTGCAAACGAATTCACAACCAGGCCGTTGTCTCGGGCTGTGGTTACTCCTATGTCAGTGTGCTTTCAAGCACATATTCTTCATCAGCAGAGTCAACAACAGACCCTTAAATTACATAGCTGCGGGTATAGACAGAGCCTTCCAACTCTGGCTCCCAATCAGAACAAAAATTGTGCTGAGACATAAAGAAAGCTCTGTATGGCTGGGAATGTTCATCCAGGAAAATCTAAAAATAGTGAGCTATTTTACTGCGGATGCCCAAGGGGACCTTAAGATAACACTTCGCTATAAGTGAGTTTCAAGCAAAATTAATCTGTTAAACTACCAGTAGAGAAATCCTATGTAGAACCCAGTGCAATAAATTGAACACTTAAGCTGCTTGCTTGTCAATTTCAAACAGTGGCTGATTGGAGCCCTGCATTAAAAATCCTAATTGTTGGATTAGTGGAAAAGAATACAAGATTGATTAGTTATGTCTGCCATGGCACTGGCAGCGGAGAGGGGTATAGCACAAGCACCATGGATTTACAGACCCTGTTATCTGATGTCACCATGTTGGTTAAGCATTGCCTGAGTTCCTCAACTCTTTGTTCAATTTTCCATTCTTGAAAACTCCAAAGTTGTTTCCTTCTGTTTCTCTTATGACACTTACTATATCCTACTCTTCCTCATTTACATGTTTCTGTTTTCCCTTTCTAGACCATTAATTCCTCAGGGAAGGAAACTATATTTTACTCATTATCATGCTTCTCTCAGATCCTAGGATGTATAATCTTCTTTCTGTCTTTTTACTTATTATTTAACTCAGCAATAAATACTGAACACTGCTGTGGTCTGAATGTTTGTGTCTCTCCAAAATTCATACATTGGAACCTAAGACCTGATGTGAGAGTATTAAGAGGCCGGGCCTTTGGGAAGTGATTAAGCCATGAGGGCTCCACCCTCATGAATGGGATTAGTGCCCTTAAAAAAGAAGATCAAGGGAGCTCCCTTGGCCCTTCCACCTTGTGGGAACACAAAGGCACCAACTATGAGGAACAGGTCCTTACCATGGACCAAATCTGCTGATACCTTGATCTTAGACTTCCCAGCCTCCAGAACTGTGAGCAACAAATTTCTATTGTTAATATTAATGAATTACTCAGTCTAAGGTATTTTGTTATAGCAGCCCAAACAGAGCAAGACAAACACCTCCTCTGCGTTGGAACTGGCTGCGCTGTGGAACAGAAACATTAACAAGATGCAGTCCACACCTTCAATAAGGTGGCCTGTCGATTATTGAACAAATAGAGTGAAAATCACATTCTTGTTCTGCTGTGATCTCCGCACGTGATGATCCTTTAGAGGAATTTGGTGTTTTATGGCTTGTAAAATAGGTTTGTATACACATCATATTCTGACACCAACCTAGTGAGGCGGAACAGCAAACTCAGGTCATGTGAATCAGAGAGAGTAAAAGACTTGCCTACATCTTTACCATGAACTGTTTTGACAAATAAATGGGGAAATGTTTTTGAAAGTAACCATGAAGCAAACAGAGAAACCGTCTTGAGTAGTACAGTGACCTGATGTCTCTGAGAATCATCTCAGCTTCAAACACAGAGCATGAGCTGCAGTATCTGCGGTAGGTTGAGTAAAACCCTCTCCCCAAAAGACGTCCACATCCCGATCCCTGGAATGTGTGAATATGTGAGGTTATATGGCAAAGGGGAATTAAAGTTGCTAATTAGCTGCCCTGAAGTTAGGGACTGCAGCCTGTGTTTTCCAGGTGGGCCAAGTACAATCACAAGGATGCTAAATGGGGCCGAGGGAGGCAGAAGAGAATCAGAGATGATAGCAGGAGAAGAACTCAGCCGGACACTGCTGGCTTTGAAGACGGAAGAGGGGGCCACAGCCATGCAATGCAGGCACCCCCTAAAAGCTGAACATGCAAGTAAATGGATTCTCCCCTGGAGCCCCCGGGAGGAATGCAGCCCCGCCAACACCTGAACTTTAGAGGCCTGTAAAACTCATTGTGGGCTTCTGACCTGAAGAATTGTGAAATAATAAATGTGTTTTGTTTTAAGCCACTAAATTTATGGTAATTTATTATAGCAGCAATCAAAAGGAATCTAATACAGGATCTTTGTGAGCAAATCAGTTCCAAATATCTTTTTACAGGGCATGTGTATATTAAATAAGAAATTGTATATACAAGGTCTTCCACCATTGCTAGCTACTGTCTCCTCTCCCTTGGAAATATCACATCCTGCGTGTCATTTTTTATTTCTGAAATCACAGTTTACATAATTACCAGCCTGAGTCCTATTCTCTATCTGACAGTATTCAGAGCCACTAAAAAACATCGGTAACAAAAACCTTTCTTTACAGTAGGTCTCCACCCAAGCTATGCATGAGAATCACCCGGAAAGTATTTAAACAACATAGAGAGGCCCAGGCCCTGCCTCAAACCAACTGAATCCAATTGGTCTCTCCAGGGGAAAGTCTCCAACACAGGTCTTCTTGTAAAAACCCCTCGGGTCATTCTAAGGCGTGACAAAGCTGGGCATTTGCCTTTTCATAGCAGAGGAGGGAGTGCCCCAACCTGGCTGAGACCAGAGTCCGGTCTCCTTGTTCTCCTGACCCAACACTTGTTCCCACCAGGCCCACGACGTGACTTCCCAGCTCCTTCTAAATACACCAGTTTTCCAATTTTGTTTTTAGTTGCAGAAAGCTCTCATCAAAAGAAAACAGACTTAGAAGTCCAATAGATAAAGATGAAAATGGGATTTGGGAGCCTAGACCCCTTCTGAAGCCTTCCACATCCCCTCTGAACCTGAAGTTGCAGAGCTGGGATTACTGTTTCCTGTTTAACCAAGAGCTGCGCTGCACTTAAGCGACTATCTAGCGCAATGCTGTCCCAAACTGTAGGCCACAGACCACTAGATCCTCAAGACATTAACACGCGTCACCTGAAAAAAAAAAATCCGACAGGGGGATTCCATGGTTAAATATCTTAAGAAACCACCACCCACACTCTTCCAACTCCTGGATATTAAAGGCTCTGAGATGCCCTGCAGTTAAAAAAAAAAAAAGAAAAAAGCTTTTAACCTAATATTTCCTACAAGGAACCATTTTTTCAAGCAGCAGCATCTGTCATGCAGGGGACCCAGTTTGGAAATTCTAATTCCTTCTTGTGAAATTTGAGAAGAGAGGGCTTAGAGAGGATGTCATTTGCCTACAGGCACTGAAGCACGGCCTGCCAGTGTCTCCCTTTGTCCCTGGCCCTCTGGAGTTCCCCCCACCGGGGCTGTCTCCAGCCCGCTGGCAGCTGCCACCTCCAGCGCCTATGTTTCCCGTGACTGTCTGAGAACTTCCTTCCATCCCCCAGATGCTATCGCTGGGTGCAGGGGAGAGACGGGAGCTGCTACATCAATGCCCGGTATCTCCGTCCTCCGGTACAGAGTGCGCTCTGCGTGGAGTCTCAGAAGGCTTCCAGTGGGAGTGAGCCCTGCTGCCCCTGGGAAAACGTGCTCGGGAGCCCTCTCCACTTGCTCTCCTCCCTTCCGGTCCCCTGACTCTGCCTCCTCACCTGTGCTTCCGGGACCAACTTCCTAATGAACTACCCACATCCTAGTCTTTGTCTCAAGGCCTGATATGGGAGGAAACCTAAACAAAAAGTTGCTCACAGAGCAAATTAGGGACAATGGCCTAGATTTAAGGTCTAGTTCAGACACTGAATAGATGATTTGGTTTTTATAAATGAAATCAGATTCTAGCTCAAGATGCCGAGTTTTAAACAGACATAGACATTTCCTCCTGAGACAAGCAGCTTGATTTTACTGTCAAAATCAAAAGAATTTAAGATTTTCCTTCCTTCTGACCCTTAAAGAGAGAAAAAAATAAGGCTGTTAGAGACGATACATTTTACCTTATCTTCAGGAAGTAATCAGGGCTTCTCCACTTGTCTGTCCTTTGATGAAAGGTTACAGTCGAATAATATGTCATGTTGCTAGAATTTTCCTTCAGAGCTAAGAAGAAAACAAATGCCTAAGAAAGTGGAACTGAGGAATTTCTGAACAAGCTGCACATCTGAGTTGGCTCAGGGCTGCCAATTTTTTTGGTCAAAAAATAGTGAATAAATTTGCTCAAAATATTAGCTGTCAATAGCAGAAGTGCAAAAGCCTCACCAGAGCTTAAAATTTGGCTGAGGATCTCAAACAATTTTCTAGTTATTTGAGGCTCAGAAAAGCTAACATTTTTCTCAGCAACATCCCCCCCTCCACGCCTGCTTTAATTTCCAAACCCTGAAATTAGAAGGAAACTTTAATATGTGTTAAATATTAGTCGGTATCAAGCAGGCAGAGAAGCTTTTTCTGATCTCTCTTTTGTCAGAAGGCTTTTCAAGAAACTAAACTTGATTTGGGGGCATTGGATTTTCCCTGTGTTTGAATTGTGCACACTTCTGCGTGCTGACCCAGGACATTTAAGCTGGAAATCTCATGGGAAAAGCCTACACTGTCACAGAGGGAGGGAACGTAGTGGAGTTTTACAGCCAACCTGGCCTTACAGAGCTGAAGGGGGAGAGAAATACCTACCAAGGTAGAAAAAGTACTGCTGCTTCCCTTTTGCGTTTGAGAAGACTAAGATGTCCAAGGGCAGCCAGACAGCATCGGTACAGGCATTACAAAGAGATTTCCTAATAATGCATTAGTTGTGTTATAGTTAGGGGGAAAATATGCAGTTTCTTAGGGAAAAAGAAAAGATTTCTGTAAAGGCTTGGCGTAGAACAACAGAAATGTCAGTGAACTAAATTGACGATTGCTCCTTGGCCTGACACCCACCATTCACCTAGGTCTGTGGCTCCCCACCAGGAACCCATCAAGTTATTGCAAGAGATCTCTGTATCCATGACACACAACAAACCTCGCCTGCAGACAAAATACATCATGTGCATATCCAGCTATTTCTTTGATTCTTTATACACCAGTTGATTCTAAAATGTTACCGAATTTCACTGAAGTTATTTATCACTGTGTATTTCCCAACCTAGGAATATTAAAAGTGTAATTAGAATCATGTGGGATAGATGTTTTTGTCATTAAAAAGGGATTTTCAATCCCACAATCCAGAAATTCCATTCCTTGGTATTTACTCGACAGAGATGCATCATCAATCTGTTCATCAATAATAGGCAGCATACAGGAACGGTCACGGCAGCATATTCGTAATTTCCCCCAAAGTGGAAACGACCCAAATGCCAACAAAAGCGGAATGGATCGATACATTGTCCTACAGTCACACAGTAACATAAGCAAACTAGCTACACCCAACAATAGGATGAACCTCACAAATGGTTACAAAGCACATTAAGAAGTACCCTGTGTATAATTCCACTTGCGTAATGTTCAAAAACAAGCAAAACTGAAGGCTAGTGAGTGTCGCCTTCTCTCCCTGACGGCTGGTGTTTTATTGGGTTTATACTAGACTGAAAGCCCCCTTGAGGGCTAATAATCTGCTCAGGCAAAAATGTGAGCTTTCAATCAGAAAACTGAAGGCAGCTGAGATGTCTGGATGATGGTGATGAAGAGGCTCTGCCCAATTCCAAGTCCCTTGGATCAACTTTGGCATATGCTCCCACCTACCAGCAAGTGGCATCCAACAATCAAATCAACAAGGCAACGAGCAGTGAAAAATGACAGAGTGGCACCAAGGAACAGACAAACCTTCACGCCCACTCCGGCTTTGTCTCCCAGCAAGAGCAATGGCATTTCCGAACACTCCCCAGGGTGCACTCAATCTCCGCTTCTGCTTCCCCCTTCCCTCTTTCCTTCCCTTTTGTCAATAACCTGCATACTGTTCAAGACAAATTCCCTGTGAAATGAGGGTTTTTTAAAAAAAAAAATCATTAGGGCAAAATGAGCCGTGTTGGAAGTGCTAAGATTCCTGAATTAATAAGATCGCTGCCATCCGTGATTTTAACTTTCTCTTTTCTGTTGACAGAAGCCAAGACATTAGGAGATATTTTCCAGTACTACAGTCAAACTGTGCATTTTTAGATTTGTGGGCAGGCTGAGTGATCTCCAGCCAGGATCTCAGCCCTCAGCCCTGCATTCCAGTGTCATTCTCTTACCACAGCATCATTTCTGGTCTCCCCAAGTCATCGCTGTGGAGAAAATGAAGCACATTTTCAGAATTTAATTTAAGAACAGCCCAGGCAACCTAAGGCCAACTAACAAGGCAGTTGGTGAAGTCAGCAGAAGGAAGAGCTGATGTTGGCAGGATGCGTGTGGGCAACACCTCCCAGCACAAAGACCCACAGCAAGACCTTTCATACCTGCATCAAGAATTTCATTGGAGGTTGGAGTTTATGGGGTTCAAGCAGCCTAAGTGCCCACAACTTTTCCTGCAATTAAAATTATTTTTTTAAAAACCACAACACTCAAATAAAATATATATGCCAGGACTAACCTACTTATTATCCAGGTATCAACTTGAAGTTCATTTCTCATGGAAGCCTGACCCAGTCCTCATTAGGAGCAATACACACTCCTAACATTCTTCCTCTTTGGCACTCGCCACAATTTTAATTTACTAATTACTTGTGTAATGATACAGTTAGTATCTGTCTCTCCACAGAAACGTAAGTTCCATGAGAGCGAGGACTGAAGATGTCTTGTTCATGACTGTGTCTCAGTATCACAGACCTATTACGCAGCGCTTGATAAATACCTGTAGCAAAAGCTGGGTAGCTGACAACATGGAGAGTTAGAACATAGCAATCCAGTAACTCTCACCCGCCCTACCTCGGAACCAGGAAAGCAATAAAAGCGTTTTTTCAGGAGCCCACATAGATGGTGAATCCATGATCAGATTTTATTTCTCCCTCTTTCTCCCAGCTTCCAGGTCCCCAAATTGCCTCCTTTCCCTAATTTATGGCACCATCATCCTCCAAGTTAACCAGTTTCAAAACATAAGAAACATCATTGGCTCCATCCTTTTTGTTACCCCCCTTCTTCTATATGATTCTACCTCTAGAAACATCTTTCCTGCTATCTGCCCAGCTTCTCCCCTCATGCCACCAAAATCCAGGACTTTGCTACTACCACTTCTTAGACATGGAACCAGCCTCTGACCTTCACTCTCTCTTTTAACCAGGTCTTTTCATTTTTAGCTAATAGATAATGCTGGGTACTTTTAGGTCACCCTCTACTAGAAAAGACACTAATGAATTCCTCATACCCTGCTGAATAAAATGTAAACTCCATAGCTTGGAATATTGTGTGTGGACCCCAACCTGTCTCCAACGTCCTCCCCACATGATCCTTCAACAATCAACTGAAATGCACTTTATGGCCAGGCATGGTGGCTCACACCTATAATCCTAGCACTCTGGAAGGCTGAGGCAGGAGGATTGCTTGAGCCCAGGAATTGGAGGTTGCTGTGAGCTAGGCTGATGCCACAGCACTCTGTCAGAAAGAAAGAAAGAAGGAAAGAAGGACAGAAGGAAAGAAAAGAAAGAAAGAAAGAAAGAAAGAAAGAAAGAAAGAAAGAAAGAAAGAAAGAAAGAAAGAAAGAAAGAAAGAAAGAAAGATAGATCACTTTATACAGAAAGCCTTTCCCAATTCTTCCCCACCTGAAGATTCAACCAAATGCTCCCAACCACATTTTTTGGAACTTTGTAAATGTTTAATTTTATAAATTATAAAGCATCTGATAAATTGTTGCTGTTAGTCTAGAAAGATCTTCTAGCCGTAATCTAGGTCACATTGGTCTTTATTTACCCCAAAATGCCTAACATTATGTCATAATACCTTTTCAAAAACATTGCTAGAACTTAATCAAATTCATTCCTTCATTCATTCTTTAAAATATCCAGTCGCTGTTTATCAAAGACTGCCCCACCCCAGGGATAATAACAATGTTGAATAATTATTCAACCATAGGCACAGGACTGTAACTCTTCTATACCTTAGTTTCTTCATCTGTAAAATGAGCTATGCTGTGGACCAAATAAGATAATGCACATAAAGCATTTAGACCAGTGTCTGGAACATAGTATATGCTCAATAAATGTTAACTTGTGTTATTATTGTTTCATAAGGCAGTCTGATCCATTGGTGGGTACCTATAATCACTGAAGCCTTCTTCCCAATTCTGGTTTAAAATATACCTCCCTATAAACTCCTATTCATTGACTTTAGTTTCCTTGTCTGTAGGCAACAAGAAGGAAGTGAATTCAAAGCAGGCTCAGATAACACTTTTAAAAACCTGATTCTCTGCCCCAGGCCTGGAGTGAAGAAAGGAAAACTGAGGTCAACTGGGGAGAGTGAGCTGGATTTCATTAATTCCATGGGTTTCTGAAAAGAGCTAAGGTTCTGCGTGTGGGTGTTCATTTTCTACCTTAGGAGTCTCACTCTGGGAGTCCAATATACTGCTTAAATTTCATTTATTTCCTTTAGCTGTAGGATTTGGGTAGGCAAGGAAAATTCTGCAAAATGACTTCACCATCGGCAGTGATGTGCCTTTGGCCAAATTGACTTGCAATTACTCTAAGAGTGTCAGAAGTTTCCAAATTAGCTTAGTCCCTGTCTGGTGCTGAGTAGGCTCCTCGGGGTGGGTCACGTCCATTACTTGAGCCCTAATGCAAGACGGAGCCCGCCGCCCCTGAAGAAGCGTGTGCCCCATGTCCTCATTTTCCCCCAACACCTGACCCAACTCCTGCTGGAAACTCTGACACTTAAGGACTTGTTTCTACTTTTCATCTTCCCACACCCTCTTCCACTATACTCATCTCTGGTTTCATTCTTTTTTGAGTAAACGGCCTTCTGCTGACTGAAGTTCCCCTTGTGGAAGAGACCAGTTTTTCACTTTCCTCAATGTGCTCTAAAGCTGCTCTGTTGTGCTCCACGGTTGGACAAACCAAGCCGCAGAGAACTTTCCACCTACACATGCAGGTACGGGGGCCCACGATGCTGGAAGCTTGTTTTCGGAATTCTGAAACCACTTCCGGAACTATCAGGAAGAATCTCTGACTCTTTAGTGGTTGCAACGACTTATTTTCATGTACACACTAACTTTCAAATAACCTATAATCTTCTTCAACTCAAGTACCTAAGGAGAAACAAACGATGTAGGTTTTTTAAGAAAATTCACTAAGTATCTACCATGTTCTACTGCATGACAGTAGCAATGTCTCGACTGACTCTCTGCCACTACTTTTGTCCTCTGTCATCTAGTGTCTACCATATCACATAAGTGATTTAAAAAAAAATACAAATCAGAATATCTTTCAGCCTTGCTTGAAAATGTTCGATAGCTTCAATCCTACTTCAGAAGGAAATCATGGACTTCAAAGCCCTGTATGTTCTGGCATTTTTCCACTCACTCACCCACCGTTCTCCTGTTGCTCCCCGCACATAAGCAAATAGAACTTCTTATAGCTCCTCCAATGTGTCTTGCCTGGCAAAGGGCTCATAGCTTTTTACCTAACTCTTCCTTCCCCCTGGATCATTCCTCCCCCAAGGTCTAACTATCTGTCTCAGTCTCATTCTTTTGCCTCCACATAGATTTAACTTTCTCTGAGAGCTCCAAAGTAGACCCTTCTTCCTCACCATGCAAAGCTGCTCTTTAAATAATTTAGTTTATTTTCTTCACAGCCAGCCCTATGCAGAGGCAGCCGTCTTGGAACAGCCATGATTGATGTAGGCAATGATGCCAATTCCAAATTAAAAGGCTAATGAGAAGAGTCTTCAAACATAGACTTGCTGCATTGCTCCCTGCAGTGGAAGAAAAACAATAACACAACATCAGCCTATAGTCGTTAAACTTATGTGAATCATCTATGAAAGTTACCTCCATAATAGCCACAAAAAGAGCCATCTTTGGTGGCATGATTAAGAAAATGATTTTGGCTCACTCTTTGTGAGCTAGAAAGAGCCACACATAGAGCCATCATCTGGTGGCATGATTAAGAAAAGGAAATATCCTCTTCTCTTTAGCAGTGCCTTGTTCACCTCATAAGAAGGAAATGCTACACATGATGCGTCGTCTCACTGTCCTTGGAAGAGCCAAATTTGACGTGCTTGCGGCAATAGGTTGTTTCTTTAATATTGCAATTTTCTTCTAGGATTGAGTCACCAGCCCACTTCATCCTCCTTAAATGCTGTCAAAGCAATAAAATGAATAAGAGGAATTTCTCCTTGATCATTGTCCATTGTGCTTCTCAAAAGACAGACACTTGATACAGGAACTTCTTTCAACAGTGAACAAATAAGCCTGTGGTTTTTAACTCCAGTAAGAGGTGTGTCCAAATTTCACAACACCTAGACATTGGAAAACTGAAAGTCAAAATAAAACCTAAAAGTAACAATACCAGTAAATCCTAACATCTAGTAAGTGCTTATTCTGTGCCAGAAGCTGTTTCAAGCCTTTTACAGGTGTTATTTCATTTAAATTCCATGTCAAGTATTCGAGAATGTCATCATCTCTCCATTTTACAGATGGGAAAATTGAGGATTGAAGAGATTTAAAAACTAGCCCAAGATCACCCAGAAAGTAAGTAATGTGTTCGGATTCGAACCCAGGAGATCTGACTTCCACACTTTGTTCTTAACCACTGACTGTTACGTTGTATGCCAAAAAGACTAGGGAGTAAATACGTTGCAAAAAATGTTTCCAAACACCCAAGTACTCAAGAGTCCCAAAGAGAAAAGTGGTTATGCAAGACCTCTGCTACCTTGCTGAAATCTTAAGACTGAGAAGCATAGCTGGTCCACTCAACCTTGGGCAATTCAACCTCACAAAAAGTTTTGGGGATTTGTGCAACATACCACTTCGCCTCCAATGCTCAGATCTGTCCTACCTAATCCTTGTCATCTGCTCTGTTTCACTACATGCTACTGCCCCCACATCAAACAGCCACCAAGTGTCATTCCAAATCTCAGTCTGACCATACTGACCCCCTCACTTATTAGCTATTGGACCCACCTGGGTTTGAATCCCAGATTTTCCACTTATTACATGGAAAACCTTGAACATGTTACTTAACCTCATCTTAGGTTAGGTTAGGTTTAAGTCTCAACTTAAATGAGACTCAGTAACTTTCCCACAAAGTTCTTTTGAGGATGTAGTTTACAGTGACTGCTCAAAGAACGGTAGCTATGTTACAAACTAAAGTAGTTGGAATTTAAGACTCTCTGTACACATGGCTCCTACCAACATTTCCAAGATCATCCCACATTAATGCCCTTCAACAAGTATTGGTACCCCTGAGGTTCACCTTCTCTCCTCGAGACCAGCGTTCCTCCAAGTGTGGTCCTTGGATCCTACACATCAGATTCATCGGCAGTGCTTTTAAAATTCAGATTCCTAGGCCCTGCCCTTGGCCTTGTCAATCAGAATATCTGGGGATGGATCTTGACCATCACTATTTTTAACAGCACCCAGCCCCAGCGATGTGTGTACACGCCAATAACTGAGTCTCACGGCCCTGTCTGTGATAATGTTCTCTCTGCCTGAGACTCCTTTCAGCTCTGTCACCCAAATCTCACCAATAATTCAAAGTCTGACTTAAATTTCTCCCTCATAAGACCTTTCCAAATTCCTCTCTCCAGAAATAATCTGTCCCTACGTTGAATTATCACAGCACTTATTTATATACATGACTCCTCCTAATGTTTGCAAGCTCCTTCAGGTGAAAGGCAGTATATAATAATCATATTAATATCCCCAAAGTTATCTATCATGACACTTTGCACAGAGTAAGTGCTCGGTGAAAATGAATCGAATAAACAACATGGTGTCCACTCCCAGTATTTTTAGAACATTTTGATAAATCACATGTATTAAAGTAACAACCTGACTCATTGAGAGAACACACCTTTTTCTCTTTCTCTCCTCCCCGATTCCTGCTACCGTCACCATCCAGCATAGCGTAAGTCCTGGGAAGAGGGAAATGAGTGAAAGCACTTCCTCACCGCGCATTAGTACAGTTGAGACTGGTTGACAAGGTTAAAGAGGAAATCACCAGAACAAGCACAAACAACGTAAAATTGTCAAGTTTTCCTGGTGTAGGTTTCTGTTTTCCTGCAAGGACTGGAATGATTTTTCCAGCACCTCAGCTGGCTTCTGGCTCCATGAGCGCTGCAGGTTGCCTGCTATACTTAATTACTGTGCTGCTAAACAAAAACTATTCACTCATTCAATCCACTCCCTTTTTAAAGCACCCTGCTATTTTTTACCCTCACCCACCCACGATTTCTTTACAGCCTGGCTTTTGCTGAAAGAGGCACGTTATCCCCAAAAGGTGGCAAGCACGATGGCAGTGATAACACCAGTGTAATGTCAGACCCAAGAGTATAATCACATTGCTACAAGGTAAAAGCAGTAACACTCGTTGGTCATCCAATCTCATCTATGTTCCACGACACTCACCCTGCAGTTCTTCAAAAACACACCGCAAGCTCTTTCCCATCTCAAGCTTTTGCATGAGCCATTTCCTCTGCCTAGAATGCCCTTTTTCCACTATTCACATAAATATATCCATCTTTCCTTTAAGAATGATCTTTTCCTTTAAACATTAGCTTACATATTCAGTCCTAAAAAAAAAAAAACAAGGTTTCCATGGCTATACTTTTAAATTAAAGTAACCTCCTTTCACAATTTTTTTGTTGTTATTTCAACATATTAAGGGGGTACAAATGTTTTTGTTACATGGATAGCTTTTATAATGCTTAAGTCAGGGCTATAAGTGTGCCCATCATTCTTTTCTGTTTCACTCCCTTATTTATATCCTTCCTAGTACATGCCACAATCTATAATCCTATTCATTTTTTATTGGCTTGATCCTTGTATTTCCAGAAATAACATAAAATGAACAAGGGCAGGAGTCGTATCCATCTTGTTCACCATTTTCAACACATAGTAGCAACTCATATTTGTTGAATGATTGAATAAAATAATTGCACAATATATAACCACAAGGAAGCAAAGGGAGTCACACAATCAGACACATTAAATCTTTTATTCATATACAATTTTGCAACCAGGAAATAATCACTTTTGTTTTAATTTTGTAACAATGTAAGATCAACATCAGCTATATGATTTCAGTTAGTTTGCTGTTAAAAGAAATAGGTCCTCCTACTACTACTGGGCAATGATTTACCATAATACTTATTCTATAAATCTAAAAAATAAATCTCATTTCTCCCAATGGAACCCAACCCCTAGAGACAAGTTGACATCCTTAGGAGACATCAACACAGGAAAGACAACTTGAAGCAGATGTGGCTATTTTAGAAGGGGAAAAAAAAGTCTACATTCTGTTTTAACTTTGCAAGTCTCAAAGAATTCTTTCATGACAATACACTGAGAACTACATCGTGAAAATAAATAGCCACAGAGGAATATGGATTTAATTGCTTGAATTGCTGCATTAGCTAAAATAAAACAGCTGTGATCATATTCTGGGGTAAAAACCATTGTTCAACAAAGAGTGCTATTAAAGATCACCCCAGTGATGAGCCTGGCTCTCCAAAACCAGGCATACCACTCCCCGGACCACCCATTGTTCTTAGGGTAACAGTGATTCCAATTTTGGTGGAGGTGAGGGGGTGGCATTTGGGATGAAGAAATGTTGTCTGCGCCATAGGGCACAGGACTGCTTGATAGATTTTTCTTTTTTCCCTCAGCACACAGCTCAAGTTACTCAAAATTACTCAGCAAAACAAATTCCTTTCATATTTCTATAATCCCAAGACACAGGAAAGGTGCTGGTCTAGCAGCTCAGACTTTCAGAGCTCCAATTCACTAAAAGATGAAACGAGAAGCAGACTTTGTCCAAGTTCCTCCTAAGAAATCTTGGTGAACAGACCTTGGTCCCTGAGAATATGAGTCTCCAAGGTGGTGTTTGAAGTTTCTCAGGATCAGAAACCACTTTGAAATATTGGCAAAGCCATAGATCCCTCCGACTAAAATATACATGTTAGCACAAAGTTTGAAACCCAGCCTCCAGAAGCTCTGTAAACATCCTAAAATTATCTACGGGCCACAGGCTCAGAACTCCCATGCTAAAACACAGAGGTAGAGCTTGAGATGGGAAAGCCAAGAATACAAGTGTTTGTTGCTTTTGTTTTTCCCACCAACTACCATCATGCTACCCACTTTAAATACCTCTACCACACACCACTCTTGCCCCTAACTCTTCCAGGCCCATTTGCGAATTTTGAAACATACAACCGACATTATCCATTCAAGGGGATACATAAAAGGGGAATTTCGAGGGGAGGGGAGCAGAATAGCTACTGAGCAGAAGCTTGAGTTGCAATATTACGTTGAGTCCTACATTTCTAATATTCTGTCCCATTGACTTCACAAGCCAACTGTTCTCAAAGTTAAGTGTGCATAAGAGTCAGCCTGCGAGAAGGTTACCTTAAAATGCAGAATTTTTTAGTACTTACCTAGCCTCTGATTCAAAAGCTTTCTGTAGTTGTATTAAACATTCAGGTGATTCAGAAGCTGGTGATCATTTAAACTACAATTTTGATGACTTCTGATATTTCTCAGTCTAGGATTCAAACTATGTATTTCCTTCCTCTTGTATCCAGAAGTGACACATACATCCTTTGTCTGATCATGAGAACCAGAGGTGCCACTATGTCCTCCCATCCACACCCCTTTAAGTGAGCCAGATAGTTCCTGAGAATTGTTTGGCTATTGATTATCACCTGAGTAGCAGCCTTAATTTCATCTGCAAAGTCCCTTGCCATGTAACGTAATATTCACAGGCATGAGACAAGGAGAAGGAGGCCACACAGGTCAAAATCCTTGCTATGGCAATTGCCTGCCTCTTCTGCCCATCGCTCAAGACCCTTCTCCAGGGTGACTTAGTGATTTTTAACCCTCAGAAATGACTCCTCCCTCTTTGAATTCCTATTGCACCTGGTTTAGCTATTTATTGTGAACTAGAGATAATGTCCCTCATCTATTCTCTAAATGTTGCATGTTTCTTGTCATCTGCTACCTGATTATTAGTTGAAAGCAAAATGAACTTTAAATGTCTCTTCATCTCACACAACATACAACCCATCATAAGCACAGAGTAGGTGCAATGCTTGTTGCTTTCGCCTGCCCAGCATCTACTCCCCTTTCCTCTTCATTTTCTCCTGGTAACAGCACCTCAGTTTCCCTTTGGAGAACTACCTTCCTCCGGCCTGTGTCCATTTGTTTCCGATGGGGCTATGGGGCTAACCTCCCCCTGACCCCAGGTGAGGGCACATGATCTAGGTTGGGCCAATTAGCATAACCCATTCCCCTGGTCACGATGATTGGTTCATATTGTCACATGACCCACAATAGGGCAATGAGCTTTAGTCCTGGAACTTTTGCAGGTACAACCAAGGAAGGAATCGTCTACTTATATGTACACTGTCAGCATACTAAGCTTCTACCAGCCGTGTTGTTACCCCTAGGGGAAGATCTGTCCAAAAATGGAACGACACAGATGCAAGCAGTGCTGACACACACAGAGCCAGTGACTGAGTCCTAGCAACCTGGTTTCTGGATTCAGCCAGGTCAGAAGCGAGCCCTACCTCCCCAATTTTCTTTCAGTTACACCCAGTGTACAGCCAATAATATAAAACAGTATTTAAGCCAATGTAAGTTTTATTTCTATCACTTCAACTGAGAGTCCAGATTTTTTAATGCTTAATGAAAACTGATTGGTTAATACCCATTTTTAGACTTGAGAAATGTGGGATGTATTTGGGTTCCTAAACCCTACAAAATACCTCTTCATAAAAGGTCAGTTACTTAACATCTGTCTTTGGCAAAGAGAACTCATATGGTGATAAACTATGGCCTCTGGAACCACACCATTGAAATTGGATCCCAGCTCTGCTACTCACAATATGCACAACTTTGAGCAAGTTACTTTGGAATCTTTAAGCAGAGGAAGACCACAGTGTTAAAAAAAAAAAAAAAAGTGCATTGTTACTGAAAGATGATTTTCTGTAGACAGACTGAAGGGTGCAGAGACAGAGACATGGGAGCATTACCAATGTTCACTCAACAGCAGATGAGGGTTTAGAGTAGCACAGCATCATTTAGGATACACAGCAGAGGACAGATTGCAAAAATTGCAACACTAAGTAGCAAACTGAATTTGCAGTGTGGGGTAAAGTAAGGGTTCAAAGCTCCTGGAAACTAGCTCAATTATTTTTATTCAGAGATACCAAAATAAAGAGAAATACAGCCTGCTAACCAGGTGGTGGGATGCTCTTAAATTCTAGTTTATCTGCTGAGTTATCCGACAACGCAGCTTTTGGAATAGACCTATAGCTTCCTGCCTCTTGAAAACTCGAACAGTTTCTCACCTCTGGGCAGCAGAGGGAGATTTTTCTGGCAGGTGATGCCTTCATTTCTTTGATTTAAAGTTGTGTTAACTGAAGTGTTAGAGGTATATACTGATGGCATACTAGGTGGTTTTAGGTGGATTACAGGATGGCTGGTGGTGCTCAGACAAGACATTAAATAACTCTGAATTGCACAGGGAGAAAGCTATTCCCTTTCAGGCATCTTGATGGTTTTGTCAAGGGGGAGAAAAACAAACTCATGTGGGAACTAAAACATCGTTAACACCTCTTCCCAGCACTTGCTAATTCTCACGTTTCCTAGGAAACCGGTCTGAAGCTCAAAACCTCGAGGAGGCCACAGCATCTCACTAGAATTTAGTAATTTTGTTGAATTTAATTTTTACACATGCTTTCTATTTATGGCAAGTGGAACTTGCTTTCCGCTTATAATATCTATATGTCTCTTTTTAAAATAACTTATTTTATCCAAAAAAAAATGACTGTTTAAAGGAAACTAAAGGAATGTGGCACATAGCTATGGCAGGAATTGGGACAAGTATCTACAAATGATGGCTGTCTTGGACCAACATTTCTAAAGCATCGTTCATCAGGGGTGGAACTTCTGGCACTATGATAAATGTCTTCTCAGGAGGTGTAGCACTCGGAACATCACTGCAATTATGCCATGCACCGAAGAGCCTGCAGTAAGTAAAGGTGCCGTCAGTTTGGATAGCACATGCTTCTAGGCACACTTGTCCTGCCCCAGGAAGAATCTGCCAGCACTGCAGGGTTTCTGCTCCCCGCCTGTGCTCAGAACAGCCCCACTGTGTGCAGCATCTCTCAAAGCCCCCCCGGGGGGCCCAGTATTAATACAATCTCCTAAACAACTCCTTGTTCTAAACAACCCCGGAGTTTGTTTCACTCATTATGAATAAACACTTGCAGCTGCCACATTTGGAGATGCTCAGGCTCTTGCTTGCAGACGCACTCAGCTGCGCTGCGCGTGGGATGGACACATCAGCCCTTCCCGGACACCCTGCCAGGCTTCTGTGGAACATTCACACGTGCCGCAGGAAAGCCTTCGGACACGCACATCAAACCATCTGGCATGGGCGTGTTTAATCTCGCTAGCGATCTTTTGTTTACTGAGGAGCCGACTTTTCAAGGTGGGGGAAAAAAATCCCAACTTCTGACCGACCAGGAGAGATCCAACACTACTCAACTTCTCCCCCTAGTGGACTTTTCACTGGGACGTCTAAATCCTTCAGAACAAAGACCACTGCGCTGCCATTCAGGGTTTGTTGCTTTCGAATTTCAGTCAAAATGGCATTAAAAATTAAAAACGTAAATTGCCAACCATGGTCAGTCCCCTGACTTATTTACTTTTATTTGCCAATTAAGATCATTAAAAAACAAATATCATCTTATATCACTTGAAACTCATAAATGCATGACATTTTTAGCCAGAATGTATTTAGTTATTAAGTATGAAATGTCCAATTTCCTTAAATACTAAGTCAGACAGCTGATATCTCTGACATTTCACTTTGATGAAAAGTCTATTTTCACATTTGAAAATAAAACATCTAGTTTTATTTTTATTGTGAAGGTACATCCTTAGTCTCACAAACGCATGGTTTGGCTTGTGATTATCTTTCAAATTTTTTTAAAGAAATTTTTGTGAAACCATGGATAAATCAAAAATTTCATGTTATTTTCTAATATGAGTTCCATTGCAGAACCAATGTAGCACAGACAGTTTGAAATATCAATGAAGTGTTTGGGAAGTATGTGGCTAATGAACACACAGTATGCTTATGGTTTGAGAAGTTCCATTCTGGTGATTTTTATCTTGAAAATGAGCCACATGGGTGACCTGAGATCAAAGTGGATAATGATAAGTTGAGAGCTGTAGTGGAAGTGAATCCATCTCAACCTACACGTGAATTAGCAGCAAGGTTCAATGTTACTATTCTGACAATATTGGATGATTTAAACAAATCAGCAAGGTAAAGAAGCTAGATAAATGGGTTCTGCATGAATTAATTATGAACATCAGAAAAGAAATTGTGGAGATTAACTATAGGAACCTTGAAGCCAGATAGCCTAGGGTCAAAAATCTATCCCTCACCATTTAGGATGTGTGGGACTTTGGGCTTACTTTCCTTATCTGTAAAATGGGTAAAATAATAACCCTTGTGGGTTATTGTAAAAATTGAGAGAGTCATGTAAAGGCTTTCTTCTGGGAAGCTTCAATAAGCCAGGCAACTGTGCTAACAATTAGTTATGATTAGTATTAGGTTCAGCTGCAAATGGTAGAAAACAACACTGGAATGGCTCGTACATCATGGTTTATTTCCCTTTCACATGAACATAGGCAGTCCAGGGCTGACACAATGACCCCATGGTCATCAAGAACCCAGATGTTTTGTATCCACCAACCTGAGCACAGAATTCTCACCCTCTGACCCAACACGGCAACCCCAGCTCCAGCCAACTTGTCTACACACCAGCGAGAAGAGGAAAGAGGAGGAAAATCTCACCCCCTCCAAAAATGCTTCCTAAAAGTTGCACACACTGCTTCTACTTGCATCCCATTGACGGGAACTTAATCTCATAGTCACATGTAGTCTTAATGCAGACTGGGAAATGTAGCTTTTTATGCTGTTATTTATTCTATTATCATTACTGTAGGGAAAAAGCAAAGAACAGATACTGGGGATAGTTTCCTGTTTCTGTTACAACTTCCACAGGAGTAGAAGATCAAAAACACCATCCCCAGCAACAAGCCATGTACAGACCTAGAATGCATGCCACACGGAGATCTTTGGATAATGTAACATGTAGAAAACCATATTTTTAACTCAGTAACTCGGCAGTCTCCTGCACTCTGTTTATAAATCCCATAATATATGCTGCATAAAACACTAAATAAATGTTTATGCTAATTATCACACAAAAATGACCACAAATCTCTCTTTTCCCTCTCACCAGAGTTATATCCACGGAAGTCTTCGGATGCTTGTGGATTTAGAAAGAAACGGAATATCTTGCAACTTATGCTGCTTCCATTGAAGAGGAAGGGTCCTCAAATACCCAAATACATCCACACCCCAAAGCCACCGTCTAACTCTTTCGCCTCCACCTTAACCAAGGAAGTGATGACACTCCAGAGAGAGTGACCAAGATCCTCGTGTTAGACAAGACACCTTCCCATCCTGTCTGAATCTTTACAAATAAAAAAGATGTTGACAACATGTACACAGATAATAGGAAACACATTTTTGGCCAGTGACTTAGTTTTTTGGTTAGGCTTGAGGACCGTAGCAAATATTTGTTGGAAGCTTCCCCGGCATCTCACTCTACTTTCTCCTTCCGAACAGAACTGCATTTTCTCAGCCTTGCAGCTGGGTTTAGGACTAGCTTAAGCCGATCAATATATGAAACCCCCTGTCCACAATAATTATTTCACGGTTGGGCATGTGATTGAATGAGATGTGAAGATGTGGGAGGCGTGGCGAGAGAAGCTTCAGTTGATGTTGGCCATTCTCTTGGGACCACAGCGATATTCCATTTGAGTTGGGGTTTCTGTTAAGAAATATTCTAATTGACACAGAGTAATTGAAGGAGAACCTGGAAATATTTAACATGAGACGAATTAATCAGGAAGCCCTCCCTAACTGAACACTTGTGATATCAGGCACACCAGGACTGAAATGCTACTCTACCGTTTTCCCCTTTGTGTGAGCACAGGCAAGTTGTTTGAAGAAAACATGAGATGCAGTTTCTAAATCAGGAAATCAGAAATAACTGCATTGATCTCACAGCAGAGTGTGTACAATGCCATACAACATATGCCAAAACTGTTTTCTAGATACAGAAATCAACAAAAATAAAGGCATGGATAAAGAAGAAGGTAAATATTATTACATATGCAGGGATGCTCAGGCGATATTTGTAAGGAAAATTGAAATATAATTGGACATGCTAAGGGACCCGTGTTTTGATTTTTTTAATTGGTAAAATGAAGTAGTTAATGCAAAAGAATGTTCATCTGACATCCGTCTCTGTTTACCATAATCTAAACCGGAAAGAATTTTGTAGTAGTCATTTCGACTTTGGCATAAGCAGATTTATGTATTTAGTTATTACCACAATTAGATGTGTGCATGTTAAACCATGTACCAGTAATCATGAAAAGGAAGCATGTGTTCTTTTTGGAAGCATAACATCTCTACAACTAGACAGAAACAATTTAGGGGAAAGGAAGAGGGATAGTGATGTACATTTTTTTGCACCTGAAATCATAATTGGTTCTTCTTGATGTTCTCATTGGGGAGCCTAAGGTAAAGAGAAGTGAAAAGAGTGATTGACCTCTTAGACTTCACAACTCCCTTGGGGAAGGGAAGAGGAATAAATGCCTGTGTTTGCTGCCCATCCGTACCGGCAGTGAGCCAGAACTGGCTCATTCTAGTCCTTCCGCATCAATTGCATGCTTCCCTTCACAATTCCACCCTCAGTGATATCATGATGGTAGCTTGAAATTGACCATGCTGGGAGGTTGCACCACAGAAATCCACAAATGCTACAAATCAAGGCTTCTCCCACTTCTCTGGAGAGCCAGTTGTTAAGCATTTACCAGCACATCACTGGGGCCCGAGCCCAGAGCTGCTACTGTTGCTACTACTGCCCAGGGAAGAAGCAGGGGGCAGTGGAAACTGCCCTTCAGGAACCCCTAACAGGTGAAGAATGGACAGCAGGGGTCTGGGATGAACGGACCAAAAGATAGATCCAAGAAGGTTAAGGAAGCCTTTATCTTCCACCATTTTTGAGATTCAGTGTATATTTATGACCTGACTGACAATTAAACCATATGTGGTATTGAGAAAATTATTTTTGTAGCACACAGCAACCTCAAACTCCTGGGATCAAGCAATCCTCCTGCCTTAGCCTCCCGAGTAGCTGGGACTACAGGTTCACACCACCATGCCCAGCTCATTTTTCTATTTTTAGTAGAGACGGGGTCTCACTCTTGCTCAGGCTGGTCTCAAACTCCTGAGCTCAAACTATCCTCCCGTCTCAGCCTCCCAGAGTGCTACGATTACAGGCGTGAGCCACCATGCCTGGTCTGAAAGAAATTATTTTCACAGATATCTTTTTAACTCAGTAACTCCACTGCCAAAACAGTTACCCCCAATAAGAGCATTAAGAATGCATGCAAAGATTTAGTCATCATGTGGTCCCACACAACATTAATCATAACAGAGTACGTTCTGGAACCACCTAATGTTCCACAACAAGGTTCTGGTTTATTCCATCATGGTGGGTCTATACACGTATCGTTCAGCCTTTAAATAGTCTTCTAACACTTGATATCTGATATCGGGGGAGAAGAGTCATGGTAAGTGAGAAAAGCAAGTTACACAGCAGAATGATTTTAATGAAAGTTATATATATATATATATAAAGTCATAAAGGTTATAGAAGTTAGCATGTTGAGCGGTGGGGTTAATGGTAAGTGTTTTCCTTTGGTGCTTTTCTGTGTTTTCAAATTCCTCCATGATGAAAATGCATTACTTTTCAAAATAAGAAAAAAAGAAATATTTTTTATTTTTTTTAAAGTTATTTCTCCAACTAGATAATCTGGAAATTTAAAACCTAAAATTTGGGTTTATCTCCATAAGAGTAACACTAAATGAATTAATGAGATGTAATAACCAGTATGCCTAATGGGCAATGTAACAAGGATTATGAAATCCATTGTCTCTGAACCACCATAACTATTTCTGTCTTCTCCTATTTTCTTTCTCCTCTTTTTTTTTTTCTGATAGTAATATTTACTGAGCATTTTCCACATATCAGCCATGGAACCAAGTAAATTAAACATATGAACTCATTTTGTTCTTCAGAAAAGTATGAAATAGGTATTATTTATATCTCCATGCAGAAACAGAAGCTTAGTCATTGAATAACGTGTCCAAATCCTCACAGCCATTAAGTGCCAGACCCAAATTCAAGCCCTAGTTAATAAAAGCACCTGTTTGTGCTGATAACAAATAATCAAACTAAGCTTTCTTCCTTACCTTGTCGTACCTCGAAGGAGATGGTAGGCTCAACACTCACAATGTTAATATCAATTTGTATCTTCAGTTCCACGGATTCCTTGGGCTGTGGTCACAGTCCGGGGGACTGAACAATCGCAATACCATGATCCGCACTGCAGTGCTTATTCAAAAACAAACGAAACTTTTCACCTATAAACTGTCAACATGACCTTAGAGACAGCCAACAGAATTTTCGATTGGTCAGGCAACAACTAATTATTAGGCATCTAATGTAGATAAGACACTACTGCTGGATTCTGAGAATATAACACAAATAAGGTAAACATGGTCTCCGTTCTCATGGAGTTTGTAGCCTTATAAGACAGACCAAAGAACTCAATGAGCAAGATGAACACTACTATGTAGAATTACAGGCTTTGTTGTGAAGATGTCACCCTCCTCTTCACTTAATAATGTGTACGGTCACAGCTACGTTCAGCCCCAGCCTAACTCGATCATCTTTTACAAAACTGACTATGCTTAGCACGTTTTTTTTTTGTCCCTTCTTTAATATTTGCATCTACTATTCTGAGTCTTTATGAACCAATTTCTAGGAGTACACAGACTTACAAACTAGAAAAGACCAGGACTCCTGAAAAACACCTCTTAGCAATATTCCAAAAGTTTGAGACCTAGTCAAAGAGTAGTGATTAATCAGGTAGCTGAAATAGTGACGTTTCCAATATTTTTGAAAGAAACACTAACATTCCCCATTGCTTTGTCCCTGCTCCTTTAATAAAAGACTATGTTTTCCATCCTGGTACTAGATTTCCAGGAAACCTGTCACAAACACCCCCAAGGTCCCCAAGAGTTGCCATTTCTCATTAGAGAAAGCATCTTCCAGTCTGGCTTGCTTTAGCTGGTCGATTTCTCATGCCCTTCCCTTTGGTGCAATATGTATATTAACCGGCAGAGGGCAGAATCATCCAACACTCGCACCTGTGAGGCATAAACAAGACAGAAGATGGCACAAACTTACCAGCGTCACAGCAGACTGACGCACGGAATAAACTATTGCCTGTGTGCTTAGATATGACAGCATAAGAAATACTTGGATATGAGAGTCAATATGCCGGGGCCCTAATGTCAGTCTGGTAGTCACCTCACCTACGGATCTCAATTTTCCCAGCTATATACTGAAGGTGTTATGTTAAATGACCCCCAAATTGTTTCTCCTCTAAATGTCTATAATTCTACATTCTGGCTGATTCTGAAGTTTTAGTCTTTCTAAAATACGAATTGGACCATGTGTCTCCCCCATTTTAAAATCTGGGAGTGGGAGGTTAGAATGTGATATCATTCAGATCCGAGGGCTCTAAGCCTGTCCTTCAAGTCAA
Organism: Lepilemur ruficaudatus; assembly: GCA_963574885.1. NCBI lineage: Eukaryota > Metazoa > Chordata > Mammalia > Primates > Lepilemuridae > Lepilemur > Lepilemur ruficaudatus. The sequence goes on along the minus strand of CAUYRT010058516.1, from coordinate 30,382 downwards.
GGGCAAAATCTTCTTCCCAACTTTGAGAGTCCGAGACTGTGTTGGTTGTAGGAGTAAGGATAATAGTAGGCTACTATTCATTGACATGCCAGGCACTGTGCAAAGCACTTCACATGAATTCATTCACATAATCCTCCCACTAACCCAATGAAGTAAACAATCTTATTGTCCCCATTTTCCAGATGAGGACACAAACCCACAGGGATGAAGGACACCACCCAAGAGCATGCTGATAGGATAGGATGCAGCTGGGATTGAAACCACAGAGAATGGGCTCATAGCTGTTCTCTCTTGCATTGCCTGCCAGGACTTTTGAGGGTGGAAGAGAAGCTGACCCCAAACAATTCTAGGTCCTTATTTGTACTAAAACAAGTTCATTCATTTACTTACATACTCTTTCAATAAAGGTATCCCAGGCACGTCATTAAGCACGGGAATCCATAAATGCGGCATGATGACATCCTGCCCAGTCAGTCACATGGTTTTCTACCGCAAAGCTCAGAAGCCCGAGGGTAAGAATGATGCTGACATAGAGCTAAGGTTTTGCTGGGTAGGCACCATGAAAGGTAGGATTCAGGGTGTGAAAGATGCTAGGGAGACAGTCATTCAGGTAATCAACCATGAGTCCCTTCCTGAGCCGCAGTCTGGCCTGTATGTTGAGAATCTGCCCACTTCTTTGCACAATCCACTCTCTCTGTTACTAAACAGGCCAAAGGCCCCAGACAAAGGGCCTGGATGGCTTCCATCCTAGCTCTGCCACTGTCTGTGCAATCTGGAAAAACAAGTCACCATCTCTGAGTTTGTTTCTCTCATCTATAAAATAGGGCCCCATTCTGTTCAATTAGTAGAGAAATATTTATAGAGTAACTACTCTGTGCCTGGCACTGTGCCTCATGCTGAAGACACAGAGAAAGACAATTTCCCTCCTCAAAGAGCTTACATCCTAAAGCATTTTAAATATTTTTAATCTATGGCTACAAAACAGTGGTCTTCTCATAGATTATACAGGATACCACACCTATAGTTACTAATAGTCTATGCTTTGAGACATTGAATTTGAACCAAGCTCTATATATGAATTATTCTTACAATTCTTAACTATAACTCTCTGGAACAGGTATAATTCATATTCCCATTTCACTGATGTAAAAACTGAGGGTTTAAAAGATTCAGCCAGGCACAGTGGCATGTGCCTATAGTCCCAGCTACTCGGAAGGCTGAGACAGGAGGATCCCTTGAGTTTAGGGCTGTGGTACACTAGGTTTGTGCCTGTGAATAGCCACTGTACTCCAGCCTGGACAATACAGCAGGATCCCATCTCTTTAAAAAAAAAAAAAGATTCCTTTACTTATCCAAGATTGCATTGATAGTAAGAGGCAGAAAAAACAGAACTCAAACACAAGCATGTCTGAGACCAGTGACTGGTCGTTCCCTACCCCTCTGGAAACCCAGAACAGAGGATCCAGCTCTCCTAAGGGTGAAAGTTTAAGTTAGGAATTTCACATGATGCCTGTCTGGATTCTTGAGAATGATCCCTTTCTGCTGATCCCATAAATCTCCCTCCTAGACTTAAGATTTCTCTGCTGACTTTTCAGTCCTTATCCAGGAAAATTTGGCTTAATACACAGAAGTAGAATTAGGGCAAGTTAGATTCCCTCACATGCCCCAGTAACTTCTGGTCCAGAGCTCTTCAAAAAAAGACATGAAATGATATGAAATGCTAATTTGACACATAACCAAAAATAATAATAATAACGCACTCTTGTCATGGCTAACTCACAGCTATTAGTTGAGCAACACTGTTTATTTCCAGGGCCAGCCTTGGATATAGCACAATTACAGAAAAGGGTTGTCAGCACTAATCGCTCGGTCACATGCCCAGAAAGTCCTGAGGAATCCGAAACACCGACAAGAAGTCCAGATCTGCTGGAAAACATCTGTAATTCACAGATATTTTAATTTCAACTAACATGGTGGAGAGTGTCATCCTTCAATGGCTTACTAAATCCCCGAGCATTCTTGAAGTCTTGTGTTCTTTTCTCTCCTAAGCCAAAGAATAAAACAGCTTTGGAAGTGATGTTTAAAAGAGTGTAAAGCCAAAATGACTGTTACAGTTCTTAATGTTAAAATGACATTACAGATGTTCCATCTAACTTAAACAGAAATTTTAGTAGGCTATTGATCATTTTTAATGTCTTTAAAGGTATAATTTATATATAGTACCATAAAATTCATGTAAGTGTACAATTCAATGATTTTTAGTTAATATTCAGAGTTGGGCAGTCACCATAACCCGGTTTTAGAACATTTCCATCAATCCAAAAACATCTCTCTTGCCAGTTGCAGTTATATTCCTCATTCCTAACCTCAACCACACCTAATCTTCTGCCTCTAAAGCTCTGCCTTTCATGACATTTCATGCAAGTGGGATCCTACCAAATGGGTTTGCATCTGGCTTCTGTCACTTAGCCTATGCTTTTGAGATTCATCCATGTTGTAGCATGGAGCAGGACTCTGTTCTTTTTTATTGCTGAATAATATTCTATTTCTGGATGTAGCACATTTTGTACATTTGCTTACCAGCCAAAGGATATGTGGGTTGATTCCAGGTTGTGACCATTATGAATAATGCCGCTGTCAATATTCGTGTCCAAGTCTTCGTTTGGATATGGGCTTTCTCTTCTCTTGGGTAGACACCTAGGGATGGAATTGCTGGATCATAGAGTAAATGAATGTTTAATCTCTTTTTTTTACTTTGCTTCAACTTTCTTTCTACATGTAACTTTTAAAGAAACTGCCAGATGGCTTTCCACTGCAACTGCACTACATATATTGGGAAAATTGGAATTTGTAGCTAAATGTATCTTTATTTACAAAATATTCATTACAAAATTTTTCCTTTATATGGAGACTTTTGGGATGCCCTGTATTTTATGTTCTCATGCTGGTCATTTTTAGTAAAACAGGATTTTCTCAGAAAAAAGAAACTACAGTGTAAAAATAAAAAAAAAAATAATACGTGGAGATGCTCCTGGGGCAAAGGTACTATAGAAAATGTAACCATTAACAGGAATGAGAATTTTCTGAGTTGTTACATGAACTCCACAATGCTGGGAATTTCAACTATCTTTGTTCCTTTGGAGGCTTCGTGATTCTAAACTGCCTCAAACTTTGTTGGGGAGAAGTTGAAAGGGGCATGAATGTTAAGTCTCTTAGTAAAGAATCCAGTGATTATATATTTAAATGTTGGCCCGCCCCTACCCTTGCCCATTTCCCAGCCATACCCTGGTTAATTCCTCTTTATTTACAACAGCTTTCTGACTCCATACTGCCGTCGTGACCTCTACTTCCACACCCAAACCTGAGCCAGGTACCTCTTCTACTGGTCCCCATAACACCCTGCGTATGCCCAGGACTACTGTAGAATTTTCTAGCCTTCTCTTGAGGGACCATAGTTTGCTAACCTCTGTCTCCTTAGTACTCAGCACAGACTTTGCCTCATCGTGTGTTCTCAATAATGTACCATGGATCAATGACACAGAGCAAGCCCTATCTGTGAAAGTGTGTCATTATGGTCTTAATCTCATGTAACTGAAGTATGTTACAAATGCAAATAAGGATAAACTTGAACCCCTGTCTAGGAAATTTCTGATTTTCTTCAAAAATAACTAGGAACTGAACCTAGTATTGGCTGTGAGCTCTACAAAAAAGGCAGCCCTTCCCGCCTTGGCCTCGTTACTGAATTGCACTAAGCAGCGGTTCCTTCAGCTAAAAGCACCGCTGTGAAGACTAAATGAGACAACCCACATGAGCCCTTAGTTATTATTTTGTTATATCACCATCCTAACATTTATCGAGCGTTTGCTAAAATCGTTATGAATGTGCGTATGGGGGTTGATGTGTCTTGCTTAGCAACGCAATATTCCTTGCTACAGGCGGTCCTAAAAAGCGATGATGCATGTCACAGCCAGGAGAGTTTTGGCTTAGGTCCTCATAGCAAACTCGGGTCATCAATCCAACATCCAAAACAGCCTTCTACTGAGAGGCTGTGTAAAATGCAAAATTCTAAAAGCCAAAGATAATGAATGACAATGAATACGTTTATAGGGCACACACCCCTCCATTATAGTCACATCTTACTAGATCCCTTTAATTTCAGAACTTGCATTCAGGGTGATTCTCATCTAAGGGAGGCTGGTTTCAGCACAATACCCATCGGCCAAAATTCCTGACTCTACACAGCCAGCCTTGTACACATTTATCATCAAGAACTACAGTGTGTCTCCGACAGCTTCACTGAACACTACCCACCTCTTTGGACTTTCTCAGGGGAAAGAGCAAACTCGACTGGAGAGCTCTCTGGAGTCCTCAGCAGAGAAAGCACACCATTGCTGTGGCAACGCTCTCACCAGGTGCTACTCAACTTCAAGATGAAGGGGTTGCTAGGCTGCGATACATCCTTGGTGTCACACTGACTAGCATCGTTCATCATCCAGCTCTGTGCAACTATGTTAGTGTGCTCCCTAAAGTATGCCACAGGTGTGTGTATCAACACACTTTCATATAAAACCATTTAGGGAGGCAAAATGTGATTAGAATTCTCCCCTACCGCTTACTAGTCATGGGCAAATTATGTAGCTTTTATGAACCTCAGTTTGTTCATATGGAAATGGGGATAAAATATATTGCTGGGTCATTATGATAATTATTTACACTAAATATGAAACTATCTAGCAAAGCACATAGCAAATCATAGTTGCTCAGTAAGTAATTGAGCATCATGATACTACAATGCATATACAAATCCACTTTCATACATAGAAATATGCCATAATGCTAAACCAATTATTCAGCAATATATTTATAAATACGTATCCTATAGCATAAATCTCCTGAAGAGAGAGATGGGAAAACAAAGGTAAACGCTTTCTCAGGCCTTTGTCTTCATTTAGTTTGCATAGTTTCTTTCATGGTCCTCCTGTTTGCTCTAACTGGTTACCAATGAGCTAGTTTTGTTCTGTTTTGTTTTTTTAAACATGTATATCCTGATTACCTGTCATGGGATGGTGATGTCACTGAGTCAAAGTAAGTGAGCTTGTTGAGAACAGGAGGCAAGCCTGGCCCACTGGTACCAAACTCATGCGAAGAAGAGAAGATTGCCGGGCACTAGCAGCTGAGGCTCCCCAGCCTCAAGTGTCAGACAGGGGCGTGGCTCCTAGATGCCTCGTAAGAGAATGTTCAACAGACACACACCCTCAGAAAACTGGCAGTTCCTCAACCCTCCCCACCTCCTCCCCCAAGACCTCTAAATTACAGAACATTTCTCAAAGAGGAATGAAAGTTGCCCAAAGAGGTTTGCGATGTTTTATTTCAATGCGGCATAAATACTCGTCAATGAGAGAGTGTGGCATTCTGGCTAATAAAACCCTTTTGTAATTGATGACACAGCGTCTTCCTAATTGCTCATAAAATGTATTCCACAATACTGTGTAACTAACGTTGGGACGTGCAGTTACGGGCGTACTCAACAGATGTCAGTTGTCCTCCATTTAGGCAACTCAGAAACAACCAGAAATAAATTAGGATTATTGAATGTCGGAGTAGAAAGCTGAGATGTTAAATATTTAATGCTCTGAACATAATGATGTAGTTGATTTTGTGTTCTTGTTAGCCGCTGTTTTATCATTTTGCATCAGTGATCCTGTGCGTGTGTTCATTGCTCCAGAAGGCTCATTGGATGTTGCTATGGAGACCAAAGCTGCTCTGACATATCCCGCCCCCCCCAGGCCCTGTTTGCTGGCTTCTTCAGTAAACACTTAATTATGCTTTGCCTTCTGCAATCGGTGTGGTTGGAGGAGAGAGTTTGCTTAGCTGATTTCGGGCTAAATATGAGTTCTCCTTACAAGCAGATGCTTTCATAAGACCGTTAAGTGTGATTTCAATAAATGGAGCATAATCCAGAACCCTCCGAGAAAAAAACAAACAAATAAGGCATCGGTCTCATTAATTCTGATAACCTAGCTGTATAAAAGCTTGTCAACGTCTTACAACAACCGTAACTTTGTGCTAAAATCTGATGGTTTGGGAGGGAAGGAGTCTTCTATACCATATAATGTAAGCAGGCAAGTCAAACAAAGAAAACATTTTTGAGGATTTATCTAGGAAGACGGTATTATCAAATTATAAAATCTTTCTTTAGGTCAGGGATTCTCAATGTAGAAATGGGCGCCTGGGGTCTATGACCTAGCTTCATGAGTATATGAACAACATTGGTTGTATGTACATGTGTGTCTTTCCAGAAATAAGATCCACGACTTGCATCAGAAATTGAAAAACCACCATCAGATAAAATAAGAGAGAGGACCACGGACTGATTGTATTCTTGTGGAAAATACTCCATCTCTCCCATGAAGCATGTTCATTTTCTCATAATATTTGATTACCAAAATAAAGGAAGAGTCTCTGCAGAAAGGACTCCACCCCTAGTCTGTTCTTAATCCCACTCTGAATTTTGATAAAGGCACTTGGAATTCTTCCTTATTTGAAGGAACAAGTGTTAGGTTAGAAACCCCGAATAAAGGTATGAGCTGGCCCGTGCCCAGCATGCTAAGTCACAAAAAAAGCAGTGCTCAATGGACCACTCAGTTTTACTAGACTAGTTTAATTCAATGAAGCCACTTATTTGGCAGATTCTTGTAGAATTCCCTTTGGTTTTTCTCTGTAATAGGTATTTACTATGTACCAGGCACTTCCTTATACTCTCTCTTTTATACCCTCCTAGTGATTTCAGTGTAGATATTTACAAGGAAACTAGGACGTGGAGGCAAGTGTCCAGAGCCAGGCCAAACGCAGAACTGAAGCCACTTAGGGAATGAAGGTGTGCTGAGGACTGCCCAAAACCAAGTGTCTACAGCTCAACTTCGCTAACTGCCAACAACATGAATGGGAGTATTCAGACAGCTACTTCAGGGATTAAAATCACATCTCTTTCTTATTACTTCTTATGGCTCTGTGGGGTGCAGAGGAGACAGCTCATCTCTGTCCCACAATGCTGGGTCTTCTGCTGGCTTGACCCAATGGCTGAAGCTTGGGTGGCTGGAACTGCCTGATGTCTTTCTCTATGCAGACTCAGCACCATTTCAGGTGCTCGGCACATGTGGTTTGCCCAGCATGACAGTCTCAGGGCAGTCAATCTTTTTACGTGGTGGCTCGGGGCTCAAGAGCAAGTTTAAAAAACAAAAAAAAACAAAACAAAAAAAAAACACAGGGCTCCTTACGACCGAGCCTTGTCAGTCCCAGTCCCAGAACATCATTGTACTAGTCAAGCAAGACACTAGGGCCAGCCCAGGTGGAAGCAGAAAGGAATGTGACTCCACCTTTCAATGGGAGCTCACAGCAAGGAATTTGTAACTATGTTCAGCAGCACAAAAGGCAGAACAGATATTAGATAACACTGTTAGGGAACTATCCTAACTCTTATACATTATCTCAATTATCTCTGCAAAGCAGCCCTGTCAATCCATTTCATAGATGTGAAAATTGAGGCTCAGGAAGACTATGTAACTTATCCAGATGGTGGCAGAGCAGAGATTCATCACAGGACCGTCTGCAAATTCTGTGTCCTTCACTACCGTCCTCCCAGGTTCTACCACACTTGTCGCAAGTTCCAGTCACCACAGCCCTCTTGATTTCATCTCCCTTCCTCCTAACATACGTATTGTTTGGATCTCACATGCAATATAGTATGATTATACACCATCATTTTTGGCACATAGGTCCATCTCTCAAAGAGACCCCGGAATCACAGGGTGGGAGAGCTCTAGGTTCTTAAACAGGAAACAGAAGGGCACGTACACGTGGCCAGCAGCTTGCCTAGAATTGCACAAGTGCTTGGAGCAGAGAGCACTGGGCTAAGGGTGCATTTGCTTCTGGTCCTGCCTCTGGCATTGTCTTCACATCTACAAATCCACTGCAAGCAAAATGTGCGGGAAACCAGTGACTCATGATGCTCCCCTTCCAGGTCTTGTCTGGAGCTGAAACTCGTGGAAGAGAAGATAATTTGCTCTCTAATGAGAGTCCTTGATGTACATTTCTTGCACTTGTTTTGAGATTTCTGTCAATTTTTTTCATCTAGTTCTACCCTAATAGAGCCTAGGTCTATTTTCAGCTGATCACAGGAAATGCTGCTAATGGGTAAATTAAGCCTGCTGCTCCCCATGCTTTCTCCAACTGCCACCTCATCCTCCATTCACCAAGGTTGGCTTTTCCCTCTTAAAGGGCTCCTCACTGTGAGTCCCTCCAAATCACCCAGACATGTTATTACAGAAGCTTCCAAAGGTCAGCCTGCCCTCGGAAGGGAGTGGACATCCGCTGATTACACATCCGAGAGCCCTGAATTTACCGACAGTAAATTGCTAATCATGGAATTGGATGCGATTCTCCTCTGGCTATTTCAACATAAAAGATGGTTCGCAGCTTGCTTGGAGGCTACAAAGGCTGCCCCTAGCAAAGTGGCAGGAGTTGGAATTACCCCAAAAATGCTTTGAAAAATGTAAAGATGCCTATTTCATCCACAATGCTACTTTGCTTCTTTTCAAAAATGAGCTGAAGGAAACTCTGGGTCACACAGCCCTGGGTGCTTATGCTGAGGAAGGCACCCATGAAGCCCAAAGTGACAGGGAGAAAGTCTCTGCTGAGACCGTGCCTAGCAGTAAGGTCCAGCTGCGGATATAAAGAGCCCCGCCTCAGACTCCAGCTTCTGGCTGTTTAGAGGATTATCCATCACAGGGCCCAGGAAGTTACAAGAGTAAGAAAATCACAGAAATGTAGATCCTTATGTATTTCACAATCACCCAGCTGGTTTGCTCAAAAGCAAATGGATAGCAGCACAATTCACAATTGCAAAGATGTGGAAACAACCCAAGTGCCCATCAATACATGAGTGGATTAATAAAATGTGGTCTATGTATACCATGGAGCACTATTCAGCTATAAGAAACAATGGTGATCTAGCAACTCTTGTATTTTCCTGGATGGAGCTAGAGCCCATTCTACTAGGTGAAGTATCAGAAGAATGGAAAAACAAGCACCACATGTACTCACCATCGAATTGGTTTTAACTGATTAACATGTAAGTGCACATATAGTAAAATAACATTCATTGGGTGTCAGGCAGGTGGGAGGGAGGAGGGAGGATGGGTACACTCACACCTAATGGGTGCGGCACGCACCATCTGGGGGATGGACACACTTGAAGCTCTGACTCCGGTGGGGCAAGGGCAATATAATAAGTAACCTAAACATTTGTACCCCCGTAATATGCTGAAATAAAAAAAAATTTAAATCATTCTTTCCAATAAGCCTAAATTTTGGCCATCTTACTGAGAAAAATATATGTACATATTTTAGGATTGAAACTACATGCAAATTTCATTTTGTCATTTTATACGCCTTCTTTAAATCTATCATGCTTCTGACTTGAAATGTTCAAAACAGGCAGGCTTGGCTTAGGGACCTTTTCAAACTACATTCGAAATATTTAATTTGCCTTTTTCATGACGTGCATTACTTTTGTAGCCATGACTTTGCAAGCTTTTAAAATGGGCTATTAAATTTAGAACATCAAAGAGCAAGGCCCAGAGGTCTCTAAACACGGGGAATACGTGAGTAAAACCTTGAAGTTGGGGAGGTAGATGGCAAATTCAGAAGACAGGGATAGGCCAGTCCAGAGAGCAGAGGACAACTCCTAAAGCATGTGCCAAGCTGGGGTGGGAGGTGGGTTTTGAATTCCAGCTAAGACATTTGAACTTTTTCCCCCAAGAAGGATTTTTCTGTCTAACGTAGACATTTCCTGTTTAACAGTGTAGTGGACTGATCTGCAAGTAATGAGCCTCCTGGCTCTGGGGGTGATCAAGAAGAGACCAATATTCTGTCAGAAATGGTGCAAAATTGGATGAGAAGGTAAGGATGAGAATGGTCCACAGGTTTGCTTGGGCTTGCAGGTGTGTTTTGTTTCAGTCACAGAGTTTGCACTTTTTGGAGGGGAACAGAGAGGAGGAGAGAGACAATAAAATTGATAAGATGACACCAAAAAAATCCAGATTTTGTTGCAAAATAGATCTAAAGACACTGGGCCCATTCCATTTGACAAGAATAAGCAGAAGGTGTTGCTGAACAACTGGGTCAGGTTCTCCAGTTTGCCAACACCACGTCATTCCCAGTACCTGCTGGACCCCGGAAGCCACCTGCCTATTTGACCCTGAAGCTAGATGCCATGTAAGGTTTTTCCCCTATATTCAGTGGTGGTGGGGTTGGGACAACCATGCCTTAAGCCCCACATTCTGGCCTGTCATTATCTTGCTGAGAAGGGATTTGCAAGCTCTTGAGCCAAAGTAGGACATCCAGGCTGACCATGTTTCTGAAGACGGGCAGGGGACATGTCCCAGTTGATTTATCACCGGGGTCCTTTGGGAACTAGTGTCTCCTCCAATATGCATTTCCACAGTGACATTCTCCTCCCACGAAAGGATGTCACTTCCCATCATAAAGCCTCCTGAATCTTGAATTCACCTGAAACACCAAGGAGATGAGGCCGAATCAAAGCCTCTGGGGGTAGGAGGAGGAGGGGAGAGAGTATGAATGTCTCTTAACAGCACAGAATCAGAGGCTTTCAATACTGATTTCCCCCCACCGCCATATATTTCTGCAGCAACAAGGAGGAGGTACCTTGTTTGTATAATTATTTGAACTTCGCAGATAATGAACGGAAAGCATTTTGCAAATCTAATTTCTTCTCCACTCTAAGTCTCCACACGACCACTTGAGTGATGCTTCTCAAACACAGATGTGATGATACCCAGCTCTCAGTCCTCCGTCTCCTCGCACCTGCAGCTTTACTAACAGAGTGACATGCAGCACATGTGAGGTGACGCAGTATGCAGATGAGCTGTTTCAACAGTCAGGTATTTAATATGCATTGTGTAAAAATATAACTTAGCACATCAAACTCATGACTTCAGCTGAAGTATAAAGTTTCTTTAAAATGCTATGTTTAAAATTTTCCTTCCTAAATACATTTAGGTAAACAATATAATAAAGCAATTTAAAGAAAAAATTTAGTAAATACACTAGTATTTTGTATGTAATTGGTATTATGCAGTGAAATATGGTACTTGAATAATTTAAGTTGAGTTTTAGCAACACTGAGCTATTATTGGTGAGTGTCGGAACTATGTGGAATTTCTTAGATGCCCATCATAGTCCCATCTGATGCTAATGCTAATCCCCATGTACCTTATGAGATGACTCCACATGCTTCTTTATGCCTCAGGGCCTTTGAACATACTATTTCTTTATGGCGGAAGTCCCTTTGCTCTCCTTTTCTACCTGGTAACCACTGCTGAGGCTTATCCACCTGGCTCATCTGTCATATCTTCCCCTGGGAAGTCTCCCCAAGCAGAATTAACTCCCCATCTTTCAGTACACATTCTCTATTCAGACATGGACTCAACTGGCACTATTTGTTTTAAGTCTGATTTTACAACTAGGCTGAGACCCAATAGGTCAAAAGTTGCCTTACTCCTCGTACACAGAGGCACTTAATAAATGCTTACTGAATGAATGGACAGTTTTTTCTAATGAACTTCAAAGCAAAAGTGCATTGCTTTGAACTTGTAAAAGTTCACCTCCCTCCACCCCCACCATGGTTCTAATGTGACAGAACTCTTCAAAGGAGGCTGTGGAAATAGGACACTTAGGAGTGGGAAGGCTGATATGTGATTTTAATAAGCCTCCATCTCTCACAGATAAATGACGAGAAAGGGGTACATAACAGTAACTTACTTTTTTATTTCAAACCACCATAGGGAAGATCTAGAAGGTATCATTATTCACCTAAGCCTCAGGAAAAAAGATATCATGAGTCATTAAAATTTCTTAAATACTAATAGCAAGGGTAGTCACATGGAGATTGGGGAGATAGAATGTTCCTCAAACCTGTGTACCTGTCTCCTCTCCCCATACCTCGGGGCAGGGCACTCTGGGCTCTTACCTGAACAGGTGTGGGAATTCACACTTGTCACGCTCACCTTATCTCTGCCCCTCCCCACTTTGTACCCGGGACAACCTCTGAAGGCCTCACTGGTAGTCTTGAGGCTGAATCTCCTGACCCCTGGGGTCCTCCACACCCTGTCTCATGCCCCTCCCTCTACTGGCACTGAGTTCTAGCACCTTCCTACCTGGCTGCTCTACCTGCAGCTTTCTTCCTTGGCTTTTTTTAAGGCTTTTTGTTCAGATCTTGGTTTACATGTTACCTCCTCAGAGAGTCCTTCCCTAAGCACCCTATAGGAAACAAGGGCCTTTTCACTTCCTCATTAACAACACATTCTGATTATTTCATCATTTTTATAAGTATCTGGGTGGGGCTTTGTTAAGATATTTGTTTACACTTTTAAAAAATAAGGACAATTTGGTCAAAAGATCCTCTTCTCCCTTGTTCCTGCTATACTCCCAGCACCTAGTCCCATACCTGGAACACAGTAGGGGCATAGTATGGATCGGAAGGGAGGGAGGAAGGAGAGAGAGTCAAGAGCATATTCATAATTCCCAAGAATCGCTGCTGCTTCTCATTCACATCCATTCATGTTCTTAGAGCAGAAATATGCTTTGGAAATTGAGAATGAACAGAAAATGTGTTAGATCAGTTGGGGTGGAAGAGAGGGGCAAGGTATAGAAAAGCCTTTCTTATTTCCTTAGAGTACCAAAGATACTGAGTTGTATGGATGGAACAATTTTGCTGATATACACAGCTGTGTTTCTAAATTATTCTTATCCAGGTACCCATCACACATCCCCTTCTCTGTCCCCTGCCTTGCACGAGAGGAAGGAGTGACACAGTTTTAAACGGTGCCATCCCTCCCCAGTGTGCTGGCTCTTCAGGGCTTGCCACTCATCAGTGCTTCACGTGTCTTCACTGACCATGTAATATTGTTTCTCAACAACTACCCATCTGAGCGCGAGAAAGAATTCTCTACCAAAATGTCATAAATAGATCCCAAGTGCCATTTGAGAGCACTATAAAACTTTCACTCCTAGACAGATCCTAAACGCTAATAAATATGACAAAGGCATTTGAGAGCACTTTGTCCCAATAAAATATGCTGAGTTGCTTTCTTCAGGCCCAGGTAGGTGTGGCGAGGTGGTGGGGCCCCCGCTGTGCCACTGAGTCCTCATCCTCCCTTCTCCTCTGCGACGTACCCTTGCCCTACCTTTCCTCCTATGCCCCAGCTACTCCTTCCTGTTCCGTCTCCTTTACTAGATCCTCCTTTTCTATGTAGTTTTCAATGTTGGTGTTTTGCAAGGCTCACCCCCAGATCCGTCCCTTTCCCCAGTAAGAGTAACACTGGGAGTATAACCACCACACACACTTCACACAAGCCAGATGCTCTTGCAAGCAGTTTTCCCAAGCTTTGTCATTTATCTTGCCAAAATGATGCGCCACCTCCTACTATTGCCCCACCCCACAGAGGAGGAAATAGACACAGAAGTTCAATAATGTACCCAACACCCTGAGTCCCACAGCTAGGCCGGGACAGAACTAGGATCAGAATCGTGTGTTCAAGTCCCACCATCATTACTCTACACCAGTGGTTCTCAGCTGGGGGCTGGGGACTGTTGGAAATATCTGGAGATATTTTGCTTGTTGCAACCGGGGAGTACTGGCATCTGTACGTAGAGGTGAAGGATGCTACTAAATATCCTGCAATGTACAGGAGAAGCCCCCACAAAGAACTACCCACCCAGAACATCAACAGTGCTGATGTTGAGAACACCTGCTGTCCACTGTATTTATAATCTCTTGCTAGGTGAGCTTACCCATGCTCACAGCTTTAAATTCAATCTATAGACTGAAAATACCAGAATTTATAATCTTAGCCCCAACTTTTTTGACTTTTATTACTTTCCTGCACAAGGACAATACAACTTGGCGTCTCCACTAGATGCACAAATTCAGTGTGTCCAACACAGAACTCACAAACTGTCCCCCACCACTTACTCCCCCCTCCGGGGTCCCTATCTCAGCCATTCTTACCACCATCCGACCAACTGCATGACTCAGAAACCTGTGAGCCTCCTCAGCAACTCCTCGTCCTCCTCCGTTCTAGACACCACAAGGACTGTAGTTTCTGCCTCCCCGTCTCTCCGGAGCCCACCCATTCCTCTCCAGCTCAGCCAACACTGCCCTCCCAGGCCAATTTTCTTCCAGTAATTTCCAGTTTGGGCAAATGCAATCTCCCAATTGATGCTCTGTATCATCCCCTTACATCGACCAGGCATCTCACGCATTATGATTCCTTGGGAGACACTGTTTAAAAATGGCTGTGTTAATTTTGAAAAGAGAACAGTGTTTGACAGTTACTGTAGAGACATTTCACCCAGCTGTGACATCCTCCTCTGAGTGGATTTCCCAGTTTGGCCGTTGGCAGAGCCCCGATCCAGTGAGAGAAAGGATGCCTGCCTAGTTTATCTGTTGGTGTCTCAATAGCAAACGGGGGACACATTCAAAACAGGATGGTTAGTTTACTGTAGGAACTGTTGGACAAAAGTGTCTGTGGTTGTGGGGCAGACAAAGGCAGTGCAGAGACCTACAGCTGGTAGATGCCAAGCTCCAAGCCACAAGGAACAAGAGAGAGAGGATACTTTCTAGAATCCGTAGTGGAAAGAGATGTGTAGAACTGGCCACTTTGCAAGGAACAGTGACTGTAGCTGAAGGTCAATGACAGTCCAGGTGACCTTGCAGAAAGGGAGGCAGGGAATAGATAACCTGATGTGTAGGAGGGGTGGCCTTGGGCAGGGGTATGGGGAGGGGTTCTGGGGTGCTGGTAATTTCTGTTTCTTGACTCACTGTTTGCACGTGTGTTCACTGTGAAAATGCATTCAGTAGTACACTTGTGCCATATATCAATTTAAAAAATTAAATAGCCTTAGTGCACTCTCCTCCCGTCTTCCCCTCCCTACCATCTCCTGTCAGAGCTTCCTACTGGCCAAACCCATTGCTGGTGGTCAGGTGGATGAGTCCTGTTGATGTGTTTCATTATCACATCATCCTGTGTGGGGGTAGAGAGCTGCACAGAAGAGGGTAAGGAGTGGACGTGGAATAAATTCAGCCCACCTAGAATATGAAGGGTGTGAGACAAATAAATGCTCCATCTACCATTAGGCTGTTTGCAGAAAATGGCAGAGAACTTGACTTCTGTCTCCAGCCCAGAGAGGCAGCAGTCAAGGATACCAATGCTTCCCCAAGATGCCTCACTCATTTAGGACATCCATCAGTAACTCCATACATTCTAGGTCAAGAAACTGGGGATTTATAGAGAGCATCAGGAAACTCCTAAAGGGAAGGAAAAGGATCCTGAAGTTTTTCAACTTGTTTTCAGTACTTGGGGTCTCACTGTCCCTGCATGATTCATCTCCCGAGAACAGTAACTCCGGGTCCTCTTTTCCTTCACCTTAATCCTTGCATGAATTCCTCTTCCCTTCCCAATGTTTGAAAGGAATGTTCTTTACAGTCTTCATTTTTGAATCTATCCCTCTAGGACCAAATGCCTGACCATCCTATAAGATGTGGGGGTGGGGGCGGGGAATACATTGCTCTCTCAGTGTCTTCAAAGGCAATTATGCTCTTACCATCCATTCATTGAACCACATCAAAGCCCTCAATCAAAATACTGCAAAAAAAAAATCCTTGCCCACTGTCATGGATTTTATCAGGCTGAAGAGCTATTTTGTAAGTTTTCTACCATAATAAAATCCTGCAGCCTGCAAGACTTTCTGGTTCCAGATGACTGAAACTATTTGGATAAATCCAGTATAGGATACTCCAAAGAGTAATTGATTTATAGCTTAATGACATTTGAAACACAGGATGTTCTAGGACACATTATCTACAGAGAACAGTATGGTTTGAGTATACAGGAAAATTGTGCTGAGGATTCTCAATGCCTGTTCTTGCTGCCAGAAAAGGTGTGATTGCTAAGCACTTAAATATCACCCAAGAGATCCTTGAGTCTTTGGCACTTGATTGAAGAATGTCTCCAGTATTCATTTTTCCCTGCATGTAACTTAAATGTAAGGACGTTGCTTGCTTTCAGTGCAAAGTCAAAATGGCTAGAAAAAATGAAATTAAGGGAACAGCATGGTGGAAGAGAAGAAATCAATTCAAGTCAGGAGATCTGGCTTCAACCCCTTAGCTTCCTCTCACTGTCTAAGCACACACAGGTGTCACTTTGCTTGTTAGCACCCTGACCCATAAAATGAGATATCTGGACTAGAAAAAATATATATAAAAAAAAGGAAGTTATAAACTAGCAACCACCTGGCAGGATTTGGCTCACAGACATGTTTTCTTTGGGCTACACAGTATTTAAAAACAAGAAACCAAACATAGCCAAGATTTATAGAGTTAAGAGATTTCCAGTTAAATTCCAGATTTTTAGCCTCTCCTGGGGAAAAAAAAAGCAAAAAGTTTGGCCACGTATAGCTATATTCCTCAGGGACACAGCTGTTTGAGCCAAGTGGCTGCTACCCACTTCTGATGGGGCCCTAGAAATCCAGTTTGCTACAATACTGATACTGGTAAAGATGTCCAATATTGGATCCTTGATATTGGTCCTCATTGGTCCCTGATGTTGAGGCAGAACATTGTTTTACAGTCACAGAACTCTGTTGTTCTCTTATAGTAGAGAACCACTGAATTTTCTAACTACTGATAGAAAAAGAAAATATGCACTTAGACTATGAGCGCCACCTGTTTCAACAGAAATGGCAAGGAGAATGGGGTTTTGTGGAACTGAAGACTATTTCTAAGTATGTCCTATACATACAGAGCATGTCCTGTTGGAATGATGCCACCCACTGGCCCCACTCATTGATGTTGCCCTCCTGGAATACAGGCTTTAGTGTTTATACCTCCCAGATGAGACTATCTCAAGAGTCCCTTCTAAATGCAGAAACTTTGTCTATTAAAATGTTCAAGTGTTAGAGAAGCCATTTATTCATCTTTTAGGACCACAAAAGCCAGGGAGATCATTGTGTACAGGTGCATCAATATCTACCTATGAAACCCAAAGGGTTGAGCTGTCCTCTGTAAGAGCCCTTCCTGTGGGTTTTAAGTTGACCATCAGCTCACGCATTCAGAGGGAATCAGCATGGTTGCAGCTTTGATCTGACAGAATCTGGAGACATCACATCAACAAGACAGGCAAAGGGATTAAAAAAATATAATAGCAAACTTAAGATCTCATCCTAATTCTTCCACTTTCTAGCTCCAGGAATTTTAGCAAGCTGTTTATTCCCCGAGTCTTAGTACCTTCATCTATTGGGTAACGGCAATAGTTATAAAGTAGGGAAGCTGTTGATTTCAGAATGAAGCAACATGTGTTGCCCTGAAGGCCATAGTGTCACTGACAAAACCAGGACTAGAATCAGAGTCTTTGCAGTGACATTTGCAATTTCCATAACTCCAGCCCATTGCAACAGCCCCTTCCCCAGCAAAACAATTCCCTCCAGCTACGGCCCCCACCTCTGGCTCTTCCACGAGGCCAGGACTACATGATTCCATAGTGTTTACATATCCTGGGTCTGTTTTTTTTGTTTGTTTGTTCTTGGAGCATCTGTGATTTCAAAGATTTCTGGTGTCAGGCCTTGATTCAAACCTCACAATCCAAATTTCAGTCCATCAATGATTCCGTGTCAAGTGTCAAAACAGACCAGAAAATGAAAGGAAAATGAAAACTTCTCAGACTGTAAGTTCTTGTCTGTCAGCCAATCCATGAAAGGTTCTTCAGCCTCCTGTTCATGAACCAAACTAAAATGTTGCTATACAAAGCGTGGACAACCCACAACCAGCAGCATCAACATCACCTGGGAACTGGCCAGAAATGCAGAGGCACAGACCCCCTTCCTCAGGCTCAGGGAATGAGAATCTGCACTGAGTAAGATCTCAGGGAGATTTGGGTGCACTTAGTCTGAAAAGCACTGCATTAAAGGCACATGCCTGTTGGTGGTTAAGAGCTCCCCGTTGGCCAAGGACTGTGACTACAGCCATCTTACCCTCATCAGAGAAACCAGAAAAGAACCAAATGGGCAAAGTGTGAGTTGACTGCATACATCATGAGGTGTCCCTTTTCCCTTTGTAAAGAGCCTGAAATGGTCCTTCTCCAGTACATGTAATAGAGCACGATGGAAGAACAAAAGGACCACTGTTCTAAACATCCAAAACCTGGCTTCTAATTGCAGTCTGACCATTTACCTTTAGATTAGTTTATTCTGCTAAAGCTCAGTTTCTTTTGATAGAAGACAGAATAGTATTAATACCTTAGTCCATTCAGGCTACAACTACAAAATGCCTTAGACTGAGTCATTTATAAGCAGAAATGTTTTGCTCACAGTTCTGGAGTCTGGGAAGCCCAAGATCAAGACACCAGCAGATCCAGTGTCTGAAGAGAGATGGTTCCCCATAGATGGCACCTTCTACATGTCCTCAGGTGGCAGTAGGGGTGAGCAAGCTCCCCGGGGCCTCTTTTATAAGGACACTAGTCCCATTCATGAGGGTTTCACCCTGATGGCTAATCAACTCTTACAGGCTACCCACCTCTTAATGTTATCACATTGGGGATGAGGTTTCAACCTAGGAATCTTGGGGAAACACCAACATCCAGACCACAGCTTTACCTTTCTTGCCTAAGAGACAGCATTTCTGCGAATGTCAGATGGAAAGGAGTGCAGTGTCCTGGTGTAGAAAATGGATTCTGGAGTTAAACAGACCTGATTACAAAGTTTACATCTAGCCCATCTTAGCTGAGTAAACTTAAGTAAGTAGCTTCCCTTCTCTCCCATAAAGCTGTTGTGAAGATTAAGCATTATAACATTTAAGGAGCACATGGCACTCCGTAGGCACATAGTAAGCAATCAGTAAATGCCATCACCTCTGTGAAAGGATGTTGTAAACTGAAGAAATCTACAGATGCGGGAGCTTATTCTCATTGGCAGGCAGGCACAAGAGGCTATTAGCCCTAGAGAAGAGTTAAGAATGTTGCCCATAGCTCAATAAGGAATCTGCCTGACTTCTGTCCTAGCTGTCCTAACACACACACAGAGGTATCTGGACCTCGTTTACTTTCAGTGTAACTCGGGGCATCTCCACTAGTGGTGAGATTCCAAAGCTGTTGTTCTTTCTTTGCATGAGCTGGCCTCAGTCTCTTGTTTGGTTTCAGCCAAGGTCCAGTTCACTGAATAGCTAATAGTGCTAGAACCACCAGGGAGATGGGCCTGTTGCATAGCAACCCTGTGCTTCAGCCTGGTGAGCAGAGATAGGCTCCTTGCGTTTTTAAAGCACGGTCACTAAAAATAGCCTGAGTGATGACAGATAAATGTGAGGTCTCATCTGAGAAGAAAAAACCCATCGCATACAACAGAATGTCTTTGCTGTGTTGTCCTTGGGGAACACGTGAAGTTATGGGATTCTTGATGTCTGTAGCTTTTCTCAGCAAACACACTGCTACTTCATTCCACACGTAGGTGACGGTGGCACCTTTCATAGAGCACTCATGAAATAGCTCTCATATTTTTTCCCACTCCATTGCTGGAATTCAATCCAGGTCGAAGCAAACACGCTCTACTTGATTGCAAAACATGCCCTCCAGCTTGCCTGTATTAATCTCCCCAAAATTAATCACCTTGGTTAGAATCACCTTAGGTGCAAATGTTTATAATGCCTACATTTGTCACTCTGGGAGAGACTGTGCCAATTACATTGGCACCGACCATAAATCTCATGCCTTTCAAAGAATATTAGATATTTAATTAGATCTTGAACACCCTCTTCACCTAGTACCTTAAGGGTCCCCGGGTTCTCTTCTGAGGCTGATAATTAAAGGAAGGCTTCATCCCTGAATGGTCTGTTCTTCTGTGGGAATCAAAGGGCCTATCAGAGTAATTGCAAAGCCTGAATATTGGCCTGGCTTAGGAAAGCACAAAAAGCAACAGAAAAGAAATGTAAATGCAGCCATTGACTTCCAAGCTCGTTGGCCATTTATTTATTCATGTATCTATAAATATTTATTAAGGCAGAATAATGGGCCCCCAAGAGTCCACCTCCTAATCCCCAGAATTCATGCATATGTTTAATTACATGGCACAGGGGAACTCAGGTTGCAGATGGCATTAAGAGGGCTAATCCACTGGTTTTAAAATAGGAAGATGAGCCTGGATTATCCAGGTGAGACCAATGTAATCACAAGGGTTATTAGAGGGGAAGAATAAGAGTCCAAGGGGATATAGGACTATGAAAGAAAGGCACAGAGAAATGCAATCTGGAGATGGAGGAGGAGGACCACGGACCAAGGAATGAGGATAGCCTCTGAAAGACAGAAAGAGCAAAAAAAAAAAAAGGGTCCTTCCCTCAAGCACCCGGAATCTTGAGCCCTGCCAACACCTTGATTCCAGCCCAGTGAGGGCCTTTTGGAACTTCCAATCTCCAGAACCGTGAGATAATTACTTTGCATTGTTTTAAGCAATGAGGTCTGTGGCAATTTGTTACAACAGGAATAGGAAATTAATGCCAGCACCTACTTAGTGCTTAATGAATAGCTTCTTGTTCAGTCACGAGAACACAGCAGTGAAGACCTCAGCCACTGTCTTCGTCGTCCTGGAGATTATGCTCTGGCAGTTCAGACAAGAGGGGAAAACAGGTGATCAGAGGCTGGAATACAGATGATAAAGACAGAAGAGAGGATGGCAGACCAACAGAATGTCACTGACTTAGATGGGGATGATGGGAGGTATCTCTGGCAAAGGTGACATCTCAGCCTAAAGGAAGAGGAGCTGGGGAAGGGAATTTGAGGCCAGGAGGGAAAGAGTTTGCCACATTCCAAGTACTGCGGGAAAACCAATATGGTTGGAACATGACAGGCCACAAGAAGAAAAGCATGAGATGACATTGACAAGCAAGGAAAGGGCAGGTCCTGCTGGTCCTTGAAGGTGTCGAGGCCAGCTTGGGTTATCTCCTGAAAGTTACAGGTTTAGAAGATTTTCAGTAGAAGACTGACAGGTTGCAACGCAACTTTAAGAAGCTCTCTTTTGCTGCTCTATGAAGGGATGGATTGGAACAAAGAGACACAGAGACACCAGTAGAAAGGTTTTTACAGCACTCCCCGTGGAGATGACGGCAGCTTAGACTTGGACAGTAGCCACTCAGGTTCAAGATGTGTTTTGAAAACAGAACATACAGACTTGCCAACAGGCTGCCACCTTAGAAGTGAAGTGTAAGCAAAGTACATCTTAGTGTTTTTATGTTGATCTTTGGTGCCACTGCTATGGTTTTCTTAAGCAAGAGAGAAGCAAGGGCAGGATACCGTCTTTATCTGGTACACTAGCCAATTCTTGCATTATATCCATTCAACAAGTATTTATTGAGTACCAACTACGAACCAGGCTCTTTTTTATCTAGTGTGGATAAAGCAGTAAACTCAATATGAGCCTTCCACCCACAGTGCTTGTGTTCCACTGGGTTAGATCAACAATGAATGAACGTAAAGTGTATGATGAAATTTCAGGTAGACACAGGCTATGAAGAAAAATAAAGTAGGGAATTGCTACTTTGGACAGGACGGAAATCTTCGCTGACTTAAGGAAGCCATGAGTTCATTATCTCGCTTAATTAGGAAACAGGGCTGTTAAGTGTGTGGTTAAGGTGAGGAGTGATAACTGCACACAGGAGTTGCCATGAATCCTGTAGCAGCTTCTCTTTTTCTGTCAAAAAGTGATGCATAGCAAATCTTGAGTTGGACCATGGAGCGTTACTTTATGTTTAAGAAAAGGAAAGGAACAGAAGGGTGAGACTAAAGGTGTGGAGGTGAGAGGGAGGGAAATGATGGGAAGAAACTGCCCGGCCTCAGTTAGGACCAGCCTTGTCCACCCTGATCATTATGCAGGGTCATGACACTACTGCTTTGTGACACCTCGGGACCTGTTTTCCTTTATTTCTGCAAGAGAAAGGAAGAAGCCAGTCGCAAGTCAAATTAGGATAACAAGTTTAACAAACACGCCTGGGCTGCATGATTTGCAAGAAGTATTTAAATTCAGAATTCACTTACAACGAAGTTTTCCTTTTTATCCAGATACTACTAAAATTGCTAAGACCAGAAAACCACTGCTCCCCAAACTGGAGGTTTACCAGCCAAACACAACAGTCAGTAATCAGGTGAGTAAAGTCTTTTGAAACTTCTCCGTGTTAATAATAGAAGGCTAGCAAAATGCTAAGCACATCATAAACTCCAAAGACATGTGAGACTTTGGGCTTCTTGGTGGCAGAGGCTGACTTAGCATTCGGTTCAGGTCCAGCACATCATAGATGCATATACGATGTGATAAAATAGATTCATTGGTATATTTGAGCAATATATTTATAAAATACTGTGTGACTGTACAACTCTTGCGTACAAAATCGTTCTGTTTCTTCCGGCAATGACTGGAGCATAGAATAAAAATGCTTAGCATCTATTTATAGATCATGAAAAACACTTACAAGATAACTGACAAATATTTATGCAGTGGCTTTAAGTATAGGACTCTGCTAGATGAAGAAAACACAAGAGATACATCACAATAGAATATTTGCTTCTTGAGGAGTTCCCATGCTGAGGAGAAATAGAAAAGATAGAAATAAGAAATGAAAATGAGGGTGACTGATGGGGAAAAAGAGGAGGAGGAAGAGGAGAAGAAAAATATCAACCATTTATGAACATCCAGTATTATTTGTTTAGCATTCATTTAAATTAGTTGATATTTTTGTCACATTTAATCCACACAACAGCCCTATGAGATAATCACTCATATTTTAATCCACATTTTACAGATGAGAAAAGAAACAGAGAGGTGAAGTAGCTTGCCCAGAGTCACACAGCCTACAAATGGTAGAGCTGGGATTCCAAACCCCTGGAGCCAACACAGGCAATTCCTGTTCCATGCTGTCTCCCTGCCAATCAGGTGATGAGGGAGCACTTGATGTACAGAAGAAATATCAGTAAGTGTAAATTTCTTCCTTACCCCCGTATTCCATGTTAAATACATGAGAAGTAAGCAACTATTCACCTTGTAAACAACTCCTACTCTGTAATTGGAAGGGAGAAAATATTGTCCTTTTAGAAGTTGTAATTAATATCACTGTCTTCATCATCATTATGTAGAGAGAGAACTTCAATGACATCATATTTTCAGCCTCCACCGGTAAAATAAGAACCAATGTGAATTTCAATCCAACACAAATGCAACTCTTAACTACTAAATTCTAAACCATTTTTGGAAAAAATGATTTTCCAATATGGAGAAAAGTTTATGATATCTAATGTTCAGTGACAAAAGCAGAATGTAAAACTATTATAGCATACTCTAATTTGTACATAGGAAAAAGCCTTCAAGTATATACAAGTTGTAATATGTAAAAAAAAGTTACAGAAGAATATAAATACTGTAGTTATTTCTGTGTGATGGTGTTTAGGGCTATTTCTGTTTTCTCCTTTATCCTGTTCCTCGGGTTTTCTAGGAAGATTTATAATATTCTTTTATCTGGAAAAGTTTAATCTTAAAATCTACATACATACATATACCTACACACATACTACTGAAAATCAAATAGAAATTATACTGATGTTATTCACAGATTATTTCCAAGTTTATGGATGTCCATATGATATGTTGAAAAATCAAGAAATAGTGAGACTATTTCTTCCTGATTAAGTCAAATCTATAACTTTATTAATATGATGAAAGATTATTTTCCTAGTTCCAGGAGAGTGTGAAATAGGTTTTTCCCCTGAGATGAATGACCTATACCTGGAGTCAGAGACTCAAACATAATGGGATAAAAAGCTGCAAACCCATCTTAAAGGCTTCTCATTTCTCCAAAAATCCAGTGTGGAAGAGAAGAGAGAGATTCTTGCAAAAAGAGAAAATAAAAGCTATAATTTCTTGTCCCTCCAGATACTGGGGGTGGTGTATGCTGATGGGAGAGACGGGATGGGTTTTGTGGCTACTGTCCCAGTTTCCAAACACCTACAAAAACAAGATCCTCTCTCATCTGCTCTGAGGAAGGCAGGAACTTCTGTCAGGAATCCATCAAGCTTAATAGCCACAACTTGGACAGGTGCATGTGCTATTACCTTGGCCATCCCTAGAGAGTCCACTTTGGGGACCTCCTTCTGATAAGGCTGGTCGTGTGTAGTTCTGACTCTGCCAGGAATGGCTTGGCAAGCAGGGAGCAGGAAATCCAATCACATAGAAGATAAAGACGGTGAGGGTTTGGCTGCCCAAGCACAAAAGAATGGGCCTCATATTCCATGACTGGAGCATTGCAGGCAAAAATAACTTAGTCACTTGAAAAGTCATAGGTACATGCTCTGTGACAATAGGCATTCTCAGATAGCACCTGAGAGTCCCACCTTGTGTACACACCTGTGTAACCCCCTCCCCTTGAGTCGGGTAAAGCCAGTGAATAGGATGGAATGTGGGTGAGATGATGATATCTTGGACTTTAAGCTGGTGTTGTAATGGCATGAGACTCTTGGGAACCTCGGGAGGGAGTTAATTTTGGGGGGAGGGCATTAGTCCAAGTGGTAGGTAGGGTTCTAAGGTCTCTGCCTCCCAATGTATTCCTTATTTAATCCCTTCCCCTTGAGTGTGGGCCATGGGATATCACACTCATGATTAGCTTTCTAATGGGTTGACTTTGAGCGAATTAAAAGGAACATTGTCCTGGTTTTGTCTGAGCTAATCAGGTGAGACTTCACAAGGTGATGAAGAATCAGAGAGAGATGATCCTCCTGGCTTGGAAAAATGGATGCTATGCTGAGAGAGGGAGGCCTCTAGTACCTGACAGCAACCCCTGCCGACAGCCCTCAGGAAAACCAGGACCTTCAATCATAAGGATTTGAATTCCTCCAACACCTGGAATGAGCTTGGAAAAGGACCCTAAGCTCCAGGTGAGAACTGCATCATGGCCAACATCTCAACTGCAGCCTTGCGGGTTCCTGAGCAGGGATCCACCTAAGTCACGTCCACACTCCTGACCTTCTGAAATTATAAGATAATAACATATGCCATTTTAAACCACTACTTTTGTGGTTAATTTCTTACATAGCAATACAAAAATAAGTATATATCCTCTTAACATTTCAAATACAACCTTGATACCTGGGGCCCAACTACTGTGTTGAAAACCAAGTCACATCCACCAGTTTTATACCTAAGGCTCTCATGACACTAGGAATAGTCCAGTGACAATAAATGAAAAGGAAAGTGTTTCTCCCACATAGAATTGTTTCTAGAAATCCCATATCTCACAAAGGAAGAATTTTCCCAGGGACTCCTTGCAAGATGATAAATCCTGTCTATGGATCAGAACAAAGACATCCCTAAATCTGACACATGAAATTAATTTTGTCCCCAGCTTCCTGCTAAGAGGGCACTCATGGACAGCCCGGGTTATAAATATAAGACAAAGCAATTGCCTGTTTTTTTCAAAAATTAAAACTGGCCACATTTTAACTTTTGGTGTTAGAAGCAGAACTCCTTAAACAGGTGTAAAGAGGGCTGCAGCCCAGCAGGACTTAGAGGAACACTGAAAAAACCTGATGAGATTCAGAGCTTAATCACACCTTGGAAATCCTCAGAGTCACAGTAAGGCTAGAATCGTACATGTCAGAAGCAGAGCGGACCTTTGGACCATGGTTAGACGGACTGACTCCCATAGCCAGGGGGACCAGGCAGATCACCCCAGCTTCATCCTAAGAGAGCAGGATGGATAATATCCTCACCAGCCAGGCACACTTCCTGACCAACACTTAAAAAGAATTCTGTGTTTCAAGAAAAATGGGAGGGGCTATTTGTAGGAATGAAGATTATTTCTATTTTTTTCCTCAAAAAAGTTTGAGATGTGGACACAAAAAAATATTCCACACTCGTCTTTATCCTCTCCCTTCTGCTGGTGTCTGTCTTGTAAACGGCCAGGGATGCTCTGCCTCAGTGTCCGGAGGACAATAAATGAGGGTGCAGATGGTGGTCAACTTGAGGGGCAGCCACCAGCCATCGCCAGCTCACTGGGGCCACGTTCTAACTCCAGAACTTACTCTGCAACAGAAACACCTGGGAATCTCTTTAAAATTAAGATTGTTGAACTTCAAAACGTTCCACTTGGTCTGGAGTGGGGTTCTGGAATCTGCATGTTAACAGTCCCCTCATGTTAACAGTCAGCTCTATTCAGTACAAATGTAACATACACTACCACTGCACGCCACACATGCAACTTTAAATGTTCTAGCCGCCACCTTTAGAAGTGGAAGTGATATATTTCATTTTACCTCATTTATCATTTCAACGTGGAATCACTATTCATCGTTTTTTACTAAGACTTCAAAATTTGGTATGTGTTTTATGCTTACAGCATACCTCAATTCATACGAGTCCCATTTCAAGGGCTCAATGTTTATTATTGTATGAAATTTCTCTTTCTCGTTCAGTTTTGTGAAAGTTATGCTTTCACGGATTTCCGCTGCTTAATTTTAATCTTCTCAAAGGCAAACAGTGTTCTATAATTTGCTCTAACACCTCTCTCCAGGCTCGAAAATAGGAATCCTGGATCCCAGTCCCAGCTCTGCCTCATAGCGAACTTGGTGAACTCGGACAAGTGGCCATGTCACCTGTCAAGGTCCCAATTTCCCCATCAGGAGGTGAGTCACTTATACTAGAAGATCTCTGGAGACCCTACTTTGACTCACTAGTGCTAACAGATTATCTACCTTTTGGTTCCAAGGAAAGAATATTTATTTCCTTTTCCTTCCATTGTTTTGTGATGCTTCTAAGAGAGTTAAAAGGTGAGGCATGGAAGACGCACTCAGGTGTTCAGACAACTACCCAGGTAGCGTCAGTTCTGGGAGGCTGTATGAAAGTGAATCAGCAACAACTGATGAGTAGTCACGTCGGAGAGAGCCCACCCGTCAGAAGGAATGCTGTCAACGTCACGCCCACTAACGAGCAAACTGATGACTCGGTGTGTGTGCACCATTTACACAGCGGATGAATTAGAACAAGAGCGACAACATTGATGGAATAAATCCCCAAAACTCAGTTGCTTAAAACGAGGGTTTATTTTTCACTCATGCCACACATCCAGTGTGCATCACCACTGTTGTATAGGTTGAATTGTGTCCTCCCAAAATTCGTATATTAAGGTCCTGACGCCTAGGACCTCAGAATGTGAGCTTATTCCCAAATAAGGTCGTTGTAGATGTAATCAGTTAAGGTGAAGTCAACTGGAAGTTTAAAGACAGAGGCACACGGGAAGGATACTATGTAAAGATGAAGGCGGGGACTGGGTGATATTTCTATTAGCCAAGAAAACACCACAAAGGCCACCAGGGAACCACAAGACACCAGGAGAGAGGCACAGACTAGAGTCTTCCTTGTAGCCCTTGATCTTGGACTTCTAGCCTCCAATACTGTGAGACAATGAATTCCTGCTATTTAAGCCACTCAGTTAGTGACAGCTTGTTATGGCAGCCTTAGGAAACGATCACACCATCCCTGAGGAGCAGGAGATCGTGAAGACTTTACTGTCCTATGGCTGTGCCATGTGAAACCCACGGTCTTTTCAACAGTAAGACCCGGGGCAGAGCTGGCTGGAGCACCTTGTGTTTTGACCCAGAAGTGACACAAGCTACTTCTGTTCAGAGGCCACTGGCCAGCACCAATCTGACAGGTCCTAACTACAAGGCTGAGAAAACAGGGAGAATGTTTAGTGAGCATCAGGATCTCTGGCACCCTTCCCGACAGAGCCCCTCCCCCGAGGCTAAAATACTTGAGCAAAAAAAAAATACGTGCTCTGCTGGGTGGAAACCACATAGTCACTTCTCGCTCAGTTCCTTCCCCTGTGTGAGTTTCAGGGCAGTTAGGGACTCATGGCAGGTTTCATTTCATTTCAGGTGATCACTGTCATTGAACTGTTGTAAATGTAACTGGCTGTCGAGAATGCCGTGCAGAGAAGGACTCAGCTCTAAATGAGTTCTGGGATCAATGAGTAATACCAGCTGTAGTGGGTGAATGATAAGAAAGAGAAAAAAATATATATATATATGTGTGTGTGTGTGTGTGTGTACCACAGACTTGCCTCTCCAGTTCTAGGGGGAGTAAGCAAGGATCCTGGGGACAATTCAAAGGTCAGAAAGCCTAATCCCAGGCATCAGTCCCAAACAACATGATAAAAATGCTTCCCTAGACACATATAGCCCTTTATGTTTTCAAACTGCTTGTGTAACTGCCTTTGGTATTCAACATTCTTAGGAGACAGCCATTTCAAATAAAGGGGAAAAAAGTTTTTCCAAGGTTAAAGGGTTTTCCTAACATCATGCAATGTTAGCGGCTTTCAAAAATCAAGATTAGAGCCCATATTTACCAGGGCTCCTAGCAGAGACCCTCACCATAACCTCTAGCACAGAAGCTTGGTTCTCATTGATGGTTGACTAACTTGATCTCAGCTCTGGAAGGATTTCTGACACAGGACAAGGAAACACTTTGCTCAGCACCCATTACTAAGGTACACTCTTCAAGGATATAGGAAGTTCTTGGAGTGACTTAAACAAGGAGCTCGTTGCTATTATTTCTTTTGACTTTTAGGGCTCACCAAGATATTGCTATTTCTGGAGGATGCCTGGGTTAAAGGGCTCTTGTTCTAGTACAGTTGATGGTGCAGTGTTCCAAAGGAACCCAAAATGGCGCTGCTTCAGAGTTTAAGCAATCGGCCAGAGTAGAAACACTCAGGCAAGCACTAAGCTTTCCTAGGTGTTCAGGTGACATGACGTGGCAACATCTCCCTCCTAAAACATGGTCTCAAGAAGCCTCCCAAACATGCACCGTGAGCAGGATTATTAAAGCATTTCTTCTAAGATGACTTTTTAATTGCAAGATGATACCATCCCAGCATCTCTGCCTGCATGACTGAATTCAGGGGAATATTAAGAAAGTTTGTGCATCCTAAGAGAAAGGGCTGGTACCTAATTGCAAATTATTACCGCATCTGCAGGTCATGCTGACAAGATTATCTCCCAGCAGGCTGACAGTCAGAAACCTGCTTTTAATCTGGTGTTTTTTTCACAAGCGGCAACCTTTTCCTTTATTCCTGGATAGAATGGAATTAGCGTTGTATGCCTACTCCTCTCCTTTCACGGACCATTTATCATATCAAAGCCCATTTGTCTGTGTACCAGCCTAACCAAATTAGGGAAACAGAGTTCCAGGCAACCGACAGCTGTTACTGAGACAAGTAATCACAAAACACAAAGCTTCATTGCAACAGCTGCCACACAAGCCGCTCTCAAAAATATGACAACTAAGAGCCAGTTTAAGGAATCTTCGGGGCACACTTAGAATGTTCATAATACTCAGTTTGCAGTGGAGGCTTAAGCTCCCGGTTCCTTAATGTCATTGACAAGACCCTGCCCCCATCTTCCTCCTCTCTGCCTGCGGCCACCTGCTCTTCCTTCCCTTCCTCCAGGGCTCTGAGCACTTCTAACCTCAGGAACTGCGTGTGTACTTCTCTGCGTCATTCAGCTGGACTTTAAATTCCACTTTCTCAGAATCTTCCCGGTGTAAATTAGCCTCCTCCCTTTAGACTGTCTTAGAGCTCCCTGTATTTTTTCCCCCTTTGAAACACCTATGGAAATTTCAATTTACGTGTTTATTTCTAATTATCTACTGTCTCTGCCATTAGAACATAAGCCACCAGGGAGAAGAAATGAGGTCTGCCTGAGCACCGTGTCTCCAGAGACCCACACCTGGCTTGCAGTTTACGCTTATTGAATGAATAAATGAATACGAATACACAGTTGTCCATTTTGTGGACGATTTCAATTATTTCTCTCCACCCCTCGTGAGCCCCTTGACATAGGTATTAGCATCTCATGTTACAAAGAAGGAAATTAGTTTAGAGGTCACACAGTTTGCCCCAAATCACGCAGCTAATAAGTAGTGGGGTGAAATGCAAACTCAGATATGAGTTTATTCCTGGATAGAAAGGAAAACCCGTGATTTTTCTTTTTAGCATTTTCTAAATACTTGTTTGGTGCCAGACCCAGCGCTAAAAACATCCCGTGTATTATTTCATTTAATCCTCAAAACAACCCATTGAGGTAGGTAGTTGTAACTATTGTCTTCATTCTCCAGATGAGGAAACTACAATTCAGAGAGGTTAAGTAATCTATCCAGGGTCACACAGCTAAAAAGGGGAAGAACTCCCTGAATCCAAACACCACACTATTCTTTGTTGCCTCCATTCTCA